>PVKV010007024.1:0-64464 GCA_004027835.1 Alouatta palliata | reverse complement strand
ATCTCAAAAAAAAAAAAAAAAAAAAAACTCGCTGGTAGAGCCAATACACAAGGAAGAAAGAGAAATAAATCAAACCTTATTACTACAGAAAACTGCCTGATCACAAAAATAAACAATAAGAAAGGAAGTAAAGAGCCAAGGACATATAAAACAACCAGGAAACAATCAACCAAATGATAGGAGTAAGTAATCACCTGCCAGTAATAAACCTGAATGTAAACAGATTAAATTCCCATTTAGAAAATATAGACTGGCTAAAAGGATTAAAAACAAGACCCAATTATACAGTGCCTACTGGAAACCTACCTCACCTGTAAAGACACACATAGGCTGAAAGTAAAGAGAAGGAAAAATATTACATGAAAACAAATTAAAAGCAAGCAGGAGTAGCTATACTTATATCAGACAAAACAGATTTCAAATTAAAAACTGGAAAAAGAGACAAGGAATAATATTATATAATTATAAAGGGACTAATTAAGTAAAAGAATATAACAATTGTAGAATATATACACTCAACCTGGAGCATCCAGATACATAAAGTAAATATTATTAGCTATTAAGGAATGTATAGACCCCAATACAATAATAGTTAGGGACTTCAGCACCCCACTGTCAGCATTGGAAAGATTACCTAAACAGAAAATCAACAAAGAAATATCAAATGTAAACTGCATCATAGACCAAGCCGACCTAACAGACATCTACAGAACATTTCACCAAACAACAGCAGAATACACATTCTGTCAGCACAAGTAACAATAGTTACTTGTTAACCTGAGGGTACAAAACAAGTTTCAAGAATTTTAACAAATCAAAATCATACCAGGTATCTTATCTGACCATAATGGAATAAAACTAGAACTCAATAACAATAGGAACATTTAAAACTATACGAATACATGGAAATTAAACAACGTGACCTGAATGATAATGAGTAAAAAAGAAATTGAGAATACAATTTCAAAATTCCTTGAAGTAATCAAAAATATAAACACAACATACCAAAACCTATGAGATCCAGCAAAAGCAGTATTAAGAAGTCACTTTATAGCAATAAATGTCTACATCGAAAAACTAGAAAGGTTTCAAATAGACAACCTAATGATGCATCTCAAGGAACTGGAAAAACACAAGCAAGCCAAATCCAAAATTAGTTGAAGGAGACATAATAAAGATCAGAGCAGAAATATGCAAGAGAGAGACTAAAAATTACAAAAGATCACCAAAACAAAAAGTTGGGCTTCTGAAAAGAGACACAAAATTGGCAAACCATAAACTAGACCACCTAGGGAAAAAAAGAGAAGACTCAAATAAAATCAGAAATGAAAAAGTAGACATTACCACTGATAACAAAGAAATACAAAGGATACTTAAAGACTATGATGAACAACTAAGGTAACAAATTGGAAAACCTAGAGGAAACTGATAAATTCCTAGAAACATATAACCTATAAAGACTGAGCCAGAAAGAAATTTAGAAAACATAAGCAGATCAGTAATGAGTAATGAGATTGATTCAGTAATAAAAAGCTTCCTAACAAGAACAACAAAATCCTAGGAATGGAAGACTTTTGCTGCTGAGTTCTACCAAACTTTTAAAGAATAATTAAGATCAATTCTTGCTTAAACTATTTCAGAAAATTAAAGAAGAGAAAATTATCCCAAACTCATTCTATGAGGCCAACATTACCCTGATACCAAAACTAAATAAGGGCACGCACACACGCGCACACACAGACACACACGTACACACACATCAAAAAACTACAGACTAATATTCTGATGAACATGGATACAAAAGTCCTCAATAAAATACTAGGAAACTGAACCCAGTGAGAAATTTAAAAGATAATACACTATATTCAAGTGGGATTCAGTCCAGGCATGAAGAATGTGTATCAACATATACAAATCATTTAAAAATGTTTCAAATAAATGTGATACATCGTGTCAACAGAATGAAGGACAGAAAAATCCATGTAATTATCTCAATAGATGCAGAAAAATCGTTTGGTAAAATTCAATATCCCTTCATGATAAAGACTCTCAATAAAGTAGGTATAGAAGAAAAGTATCTCAACCCAATAAAGGCCATGTATGACAAACCCACAACTAACATCATATCAAACTGAAACAAGAAAAGGATGCCCACTCTCACTGCTCTTATTCAACTTAATATTAGAAGTCATAGAGCAATTAGGAAAGAGAAAGATATAAAATCTTTCAAATTGTAAACGAAGTCTAATTATACCTCTTTGCAGATAACATAATTATATCTACTGAAAAACCTTAAGACTCCACAAATAAACTCTTAGAGCCAATCGATGAATTCAGTAAAGGTGCACGATACAGTATCAACATACAAAAATCAGTAGCACTTCTATACAAAAAAGAAATTAAAAAGAAATCAAGAAAGCAATCCCATTACAATAGCTACAAAATATGAAATAAAATACCCAGGAATAAATTTAATCAAGGAGGTAAAAGACTTCAACAGCAAAAGCTACAAAATACTGATGAAAGAAATTGAACATGACACAGACAAATGGAAAGAAATCCCAAGCTCATGGATTGAAAGAATTAATAGTTTTTTAAAGGACCATACTTCCCAAAGCAATCTACAGATTCAATGAAATCTTATCAGTAAATTAATAACATTCTTCACACACACAAAAATAATCCCAAAATCCATATGGAGCCAACACCCCACCCCCTAAAAAAAATAACAAAAACAGTACTGAGCAAAAAGAACAAAGCTGGAGACATCATACTACCTGGCTTCAAAATATGCTACAAAGCTGTAGTAACCAAAAGTATTCATGTGAAAACAGACACATAGACCAATGGAACAGAACAGAGAACCAGAAGGAAATGCATGTTTTTACAGCCAACTGATTTTTGACAAAGGCACCAAGAACATATGTGGGGGAAAGGACAGTCTCTTCAACAAATGGTGCTGGGAAAAGTAGATGCCTATATTCAGAAGAATGAATCTAGACCCCTAACTCTCACCTTATGCAAAAATCAACTCAAAATGAAATAAAGACATGAATTAAAGCCCCCAAATTGCTAAACTACTAGATGAAAATCTCGGAGAAACATTTTAGGACGTTTGTTTAGGCAAATATTTTATGGCTAAGACTTCATAAGCACAGGCAACAAAAACAAAAATAGACAAGTGAGACTATATTAAATTAAAAAGCTGCTTAATCAACAGAGTGGAGAAGCAACCTACAGAATGAGAGAAAATATTTGCAATCTGTTCATCTTGTGCTAACCTACTCTGTGTTAGCCTGACAGACTCCATCTTACTTGAGAGCCAGACAGACTCCATCTTAACCTCTGTCTCACCCCTCCCACCATTTCTCTCTTGAGTACATAGATGAGTCACGCTGTGCTGGGTCATAATGTACTTAGAACTACAGAGCATATAACCGTTGTAACCACATCCTGCTTGGCAAGCCCACTTGCTATTGTGAATACCCCTTGATTGCATGGCAAGTACCGAATACCCACCTTGGTAACCAGCAATCATGGGAACCACTTGCGTATACCCTCCTTAGTAACTGACAATCATGGGAACCTCCTGCCTCCTAGTTACCAGCTTCCTTATCTAACTTGCTTGTTCTGCTTCTGTAAATTTTGCTTCAGCTAGGCTCCCCACTCCCCTCTCTTAAGCAAGATATAAAAAGGAATCAAACCCCTTCTTCAGGACTGAGAGAATTTTGAGCATTAGCTGTCTTTCAGTTGCCTGCAATAAAGGACTCCTGATTCAATCTCAGAGTGTGGTGCTTTCCTTCTAACTCGCTCAATTACAACAATCTGACAAGGAACTAATATCCAGAACATTTAAAGATATTAAATAATTCAACAGCAAAAATCAAGTAATCTCATTAAAAAATGGGTAAAGGAGCTGAACAGACATTTCTCAAAAGAAGACATACAAATGATCAACATACACATGAAAAATGCTCAGCATCACTAATAATTATTAGGAAAATGCAAGTTAGTACCACAATGAGATATCACCTTACACATGTTAGAATGGCTGTTATTAAAAAGACAAAATTACCAAATGCTGACAAAGATTCAGAGAAAGGGGAATTTATACTCTGTTGGTGAGTGTGTATTAGACCAATATATATTGCTATAAAGGAATGCCTGAGGCTGGGTAACTTATAAAGAAAAAGGTTTATTTGGCTTACAATTCTGATGGCTGGAAAGTTCAAGATGGGGCATCTATATGTGATGAGAGCCCAGACTGCTTCCACTCATGGCAGAAGGTGAAGGAGAGCCAGTATGGGCAGAGATCACATGGGGAGAGAGGAGGAAAGAGAGAGAAGTGTGAAGTGCCAGGATCTTTTTGACAACCAGCTCTCACAGCAACTAATAGAGGACTCACTTCTGAGGGAGGGCATTAATCTGTTCATGAGGAATTCATCCCCCATCTGTTCATGAGGAATTCATCCCCATGACCCAAACACTTTCCACTGGGCCCTACCTCTAATACTGGGGATCAAATTGCAACATGAGTTTTGGAGGGGACAAACACCCAAACCATAGCAATGGGAATTTAAATTAAAATTGAGTTTCTCGAAAACTAAAAATAGAACTAATATACAATCCAGCAATCCCACTAATGAGTATTTATCCAAAGGACAGAAGAAAAGGAAATCGGTCTGTCAGAGGGATACCTGGGCCCCCATGCTTATTGCAGCTCTATTCAAAATAACTGATATATAGAATAAACCTAATGTCCATCAACGGATGAGTGGATAAAGGAAATGTAGTGTATATATATACAATGGAATACTATTTGGCCATAAAAAATGAAAATCTGTCATTTACAGCAATATAGATGAGCCTGGAGGACATTATTCTAAGCAAAATAAGTCAGGCACCACAAGTTCTCACTCATATGTGGGAGATGAAATATATATGTATTTGAGCTAGCTGAAGTAGAGTGAGAGTTTTGGGTATTAGAAGCTGGGAAATGTGGGAGGGGTGGGAAGATGGGGAGAAGTTGGATAATGGATGCAAAGTTATAGCTAGATAGGAGGAATTAGTCCTGTAGCACTGCAGAGTAAATATTGTTAACTATGAGTTATTGTGTATTTTTTAAAAGCTAGAAGAGAGGATTATTTTTAATGTTCATAACACAAAGCAATGATAAATGTTTGAGATGATAAATGTGCTAATTACTCTGATTTGATCATTACACATCATATATACATATCAAGATATAGCTTTGTATTCCATAAATATGTACAATTATTACATGTCAGCTAAAAATAAAACTTTTTAGACGTAAAGAAAAAAAGTAAATTAAATTTTTAAATATAAATTTTTAAAAGAAGAGGAAAGAAGAAAAATGTGATTATTACCTCTTATCACATGCAAAATTAATTCCAACTGGATTATAGATAATATAAAAAGCAAAACCATAAAGATTTTGGAATATTTATATTTTAATGACATCAGTAGAAATATTATTTAAAGAGGACACAAAAATCGCTAACTATAAAGAAGATTGATACATTTGACTACAATAAATTTAAAACTCCTGTTTAACAAAATATACTGTTGAAAAAATGAGAAGACAGTATACAAACTATAGGAGATATTTTCAATGCATGTCAGCAACAAAGAGCTCACATCTAGAATATATTAAAATAATTTCTATCAATAAGTAAGTAAAGAATAATTAATTCAGTGGAAAATGTATGACACAGTCTCCTCATAAAACAGGAAATGCAAATATCCAATAAACATCTGAGAAGCGTTCAACCTCATTAGTAAAAATGCAAATTAGATACAAAAATGAGACACCATTCTATTGCCACTAAATTTAGAAGTATTGAAATGTCTAACAACACGGAATTGTCTCTTACAAGACTGGAGGTCACTGCTGTTGGGAGAGTAAGCTGGAACAATTCTTTGGAAAACAGTGTGGCATATTCCAATAGAGTTGAAAAACCTGTTGACTATGATGCAGCAAATCCTGAAAAAAAATGCATCCATATATGTCCAAGAGACACGCACAGAAATGTTCATAGCAGCTTTATGCAAAGGAGCCAAAATCTGGAACAACCCAATTATCCATCAGTACTAAAATGACATGAAAGGTATGGTATATTTATACAACTGAGTGCCATGATGTAAATGAATAACATATAATTACATATAACAGCTTGGATGGACTTAAAACTATATTGATGAGTGAAAGCATACAAGCTGTTTTATAGCATTTATATGAAGTTTAAAGCAGATGAAAGAATAGGATTTGAGGAAATGAACATTTGCATTTCCTTTTTCATGAGACTTCACACATTTGATACTTATGTAATCAAACTGTGACTGAAAGCAGGGAAGTGATTACCACAAAAATCAGCTTACTGGTTTCCTTTGGTTGAGGAAGGGGATTATGGCTGGGAAAGGACATACTGGGAGTTCTAACTCACCAGAAACATTTTTTATCTTGATATGAGCAGTGGTTGCATGGGGTTTGCTTTATGATAGTTCATTGAATTGCATATTTATGTTCTGGCACTTTTTCTCTGTGTCATATTTATAATAGATTAAAATATGCATACATGACCATAGAGCAAATTATATATCCATGTCTGCACATTAGATAAATACATATCAGAAATATGAAATTATATAAGACAGTGACAAAAAATGGACCAAAAAATCTTGAAATCTCAAAAGTAGGCATATGCACACACCCAAAGAAAATGCAAACATTTTCTCAAATGGCTGAAAGCATGTTATCCTATGAGATAGTCCAAGTGTGGAAAGTACAAATTGTAGCTGGCTTCTTCCTTAGGCCAGCGAACATTAGGGGAATTCACTGGCTGGGGCACTGCAAGATCTGATGCAGATTCCAAAATATGCATATCAGTGCTTTCTCCATTAAGGGCCTCAGCTTCTCTATTTGTACATTGTGGAGGCTGGGTTTCATGATCTCTGCGATACAAATGGAACAAAATGTAGAAGTAAGGAGTGTCTGACTTGCAGGTGGCAAAGAGAAAGATAAGGAAAAATTAAAGTAATGATGGTTTGCACCCCTAGTGCAAAGATGGAGAGACTGAGGCTCAGAAAAGTGAAAGTCTTGCCCACATGTTCACTGAACATCAAGAGTAGGAGCAGAACCAGAGCTGTTCATTCAAAGTGCTTGCTGTGGTTTGAATGTGTCAGCCAAAAAGCATGTGTTAGAAACTTAATCGTCATTGTTACAATATTAAAGGATAAGACCTTGAAGCCATGAGGACTCTGCCCTCATGCATAGATTAATACTGTTATCACGGGAGTGGGTTCCTTATAAAAGCATGAGTTTGGCCCCCTCCTGTCCCTCTTCCTATCTCTCTCTTCCTGTCTCTCCTTCTCTCCCATTCCACCATGAATGACGCAGCAGGAAGATCCTCACCAGATGTCAGTCTCTCAGTCCTGAACTTCTCAGCCTCTAGAACTGTGAGCCAATAAATTTCTGGAAATTACCCAGTCTGTGGTATTCTGTTATAGCAGAACAAAAGGGACTAAAATAGTGCTCTTCTCCCTGACATTTCCTACCATTCTGACCCTGGGGAAACTGAGAAACTGGGGCATATGAAGGAGATTACTACTATCTAAGGCATGGCACTGGGGAAGTAAGTCTTTCAGATTCCAAAGAGCTCTGGATCCAACAGTATAGGGAGGAATTCAAGCCCCCTTCTGTGGGAGTGGCATTTATTTCAGGGAATGTCCAGGCTGTCCTGTTCTGTCCTTCTCTGTACTTTCCCATTCTACCATAGCACTGCTCAAACACTAGGCCATTGTTTCGTCTGTTCCCCGCTCTCCAGGCAAGGACCTGTGCATGTTTCAAATACAGTCCTAAAAAACTCACAGAGCATAGCTTTGCTTAGGTTCTGGGCAAATGTTAGCAGACCAAGTTTTCCCATAAATCATGTGTCCATACCCCCTGGAGGTCTGACTTGTGTTTCTTAGCATATTTTTGAAAAATTGTATATTTGTGTGCATGTGTCAGTTTTTAATTATGCCTGCATATGTGTTTCTAAGGGTCTGTTGTGTATTTGTGGCACGCCTCCTTACTACCCAAGTTGTGGTCCAAGGACCAGCAGCATCAGCACACCTAAGAGCTTAAGAAACATAGTATCTCTAGCCCCACTCAAGACCTACAGAATAGGAATCTGCATTTTACAATTCCTGTGCACATTAAAGTTTGACAAGCTTAGCACAACTATTTGCAGTCACCCCTGCTTTATGTAGGGGGTAGGGCCAGTACCAAATGGGTAGGTGCCTCTGCATTGCAGATGTTTACAGGCACACTTGTGCAATTACATACATAAGTGCACTGTGCCTCTTGTTCAAAGGTGAGGGAGCATTTCCTGAAGGCTGACTATATGCTAAGCACCCTGTAGGTTCTTAACATGATCATCTACATCCTCCGCCTCATTTGATTTTCATAAAGGCATTGGCGGAAACAGTGTGGATGATTTGTATTGAAAGCCTTAAAAATATTCAAACCCTTTGAGCCAATGTATTCCACTTCTGGGCATCTGTCCAAGGACAAATACTTGAAATAAAGAAAATAAATTCAGGCACAAAGATTTACATATACCCATAATCCACACTAGAAATCAAGAAACTACAGAGTGCTTAGCATAATCAGCCTTCAAGAAATGCCCTCTCACCCTTGAACAAGAGGCATAGTGCACTTATGTATGGAGATGTACAAGTGTGCCTGTAAGCATACAAATCTGCAAGGCAAAGCACCTGTCTGTTTGGTACTCACCCTACTCCCTACATAAAGTGTGGGCAACCTAACTCCCTACATAAAGCATGGGAACAACTAATTTGTCCAGTGGAGTCACATAAACAATGACATAGCCTTAAATGGGACAACAACTTGGCCATTAGCTGAATCCAGCTAAACAATTGCTTTTTTGTGTGGCCTCTCACGCCATCTGCATGCTACGCATACTGTTGATAGAGCTGATCAATATGGCCCTTTCTCATGAAGTTCAGGATATTTATGAAATCCGTATAACATTGTGAGATTGTGTCATAATGTAAACTGGAAAAGAGGATATGAAATTATGTATACAATGTAATTACTACTAAGGAAAAAATGCACTTGAATCAGAAAGAACAAGCTGTATCTTCCCTCCAGACAGGGAGTGGGGAGGAGGCATGTGTGCCTCAGAACCCACGCAAGCCTACTCATGCGTAGTCCTATTAAAGCCTTGGCTTGTTGTCTGTATAAACTTTCTTATTCCCCACAGATTGCAAGAGACACGATTTGAAAGAAACAAAAGGAGTTCTTTGTGGAATAACATCAATCCTTTGTGGGCAGGATGGCTTTGCAAATTGTGAAATATTTAGAAACATATTGTCTTTCTCTGTGTAGATTTAGACTGCCCATTATCTGAGAATTGTTTGTTCTTGAGGAAGGGTTGTGTTGTAGGTCTGTGTGTCGTCTAATCCAACCAATATTCACAGGACACTTGGAAAAATTAAGATTATCTGCAATTCACAGCAGATGGAGTCCTCAAAAGGACTAACCATGTAACGTCAATGCCCACTCTGGATTATTTTGAAAGACTTGGAATCCCCCTTCACTGGACCATTCTGCTACATACTTTTCTCACCTCCAGCAAGGGTTATTCCAGACTGAGGACCCCAGGTTCAGGGAAATATACTACTAGGAGTGTGCCCCAAGTACCACCTTGCAGGGGGAGGAGACCTAGCCTTGAAATGAGTAATTCCTGGGTTACATACAGAACACATACTGAAAAAGTAATAGTACTATTTTTTTTCTACTTTTCTTCTCCAGTTTTTGGATAGTGATCAACTTTTATAATCTTCCTTAAGTCATGTTTCCTGGGAAACAGTCCCAGAGGAAAATGTCTGTGCAAAGGGGGTTTGCTGGGGAGTGTTCTGGGAAAAGAAAGCAGGGCTGACAGGTAACAAAAGCAAAAATAGACAAGTGGGGCTACCTCAGACTAAAAAGCTTGCACAGCTAAAGACACAGCCAACAAAGTGAAAAGACAACCCACACAATGGGAGAAAATATTTTCAAACCATCCAGCTAATAAGGGGTTAATATCCAAACTGCGTTAAAAAACTCAACGCAGTAGTAAGAGAACAAATAACCCAATTTTTAAAATGGACTTCCATAGACATTTCTCAAGACATAAAAATGCCCAACAGATATATGAAAAAAAAAGTTCAACCTCACTAATCATCAGGGAAATGCAAATAAAAATCACAATGAGATATCACCTCATATTTATTAAAATGGCTATTATCAAAAAGACAAAAGATACAAGTGTTGGCAAGGATGTGGAGAAAAGGGAACCCCTACTCAATGTCGGTGGGAATGTAAATTAGTACAGCATTATGAAAAACAGAATGGGAGTTTCTCAAAGACTTTAAAATAGAACTACCATAGGATTCAGCAATCCCATTACTGTGTATGTGTCCCAAAGAAATGAAGTCAGTATGTTGAAGAGATGTGTGTACTCCCATGCTTATTGCAACACCATTCACAACAGCCAAGATATGGAATCAACCTAAGTGTCCACCTATGGATGAATCAATAAAATGTGGTTTATAAACACACAATGGGATACAATTCAGCCTTAAAAAGAAGGAAATTCAGAGGGTGGGGGGCAGAACAAACAAACAAACAAAGTAAAAAGAAGGAAATTCTGTAATTTGTGACTATGTGAATGAACTGAGAGGACACTATATTGAATGAAATAAGCCAGGCACATAAAGACAAATACTGCATGATCTCACTTATACATGGAATCCAAAAATTCCAACTCAGAGCAGCAGAGAATAGAATGCTTAACAGGGATGGGGAGTGGGGAGGTGGATTGCGTAGATGTTGGTTAAGGAGCACAACATTTCAGTTAGACAGAAGAAGTAAGTTGAAGAGATCGATTACACAACATGATGGCTACAGTTAATAGCAACGTATTGTATACTTGATAATCAGTTTTAAGTGTTCTCACACCAAATAAATGGTAAATATATGAGGTAATATATATGCATATATATATAAATTAGCTTGATTTAGCCATTCCACAATGTATACATATTTCATAACATCATGTTATACACCATAAATATATACTTTTTTATTTCTCAGCAAAAAAGAATACATTTTTTATTTTGTTTTTTTGAGACGGAGTCTTGCTCTGTCACCCAGGCTGGAGTGCAGTGGCGTGATTTTGTCTTACCGCAACCTCGACCTCCCAGATTCAAACAATTCTCCTGTCTCAGCCTCCCAAGTATCTGGGGACTACAGGTGCACACCACCATGCCCAGCTAATTTTTGTAAAAATAATACATTTTTTAAAAGAAAACAAGGAACAAGGCTGGATAGAGGAAAAGTTGAACTACAACTCAGTTGCAACAAAGCCCCTACTGAACCCATGAGGAGATCTGGAGCTAGGAGGGCCCTTCAGAGGTGTCCCTAATTGAACAAGGGAACTGGGCCTTTGTACCCCAACATCAGACTGTCAGTGGATACAGGTTGCCCCTGGGAATAGCGTAAAACCATGAAGGAAGCAGTTTACTTTGACCCAGGGAAATTCCCAGAAAGGGACTCATCTGTGTCAGTAGCCAAGACTCCTAGCAACTGGGGTCTCAAGTGCCCTGGTCTTGAAGGCACCACAGCATCTTTCAGCCTCAGTTTCCCCATCTGTGCACTGAGAATATCACTAGACAGACTGTCTTTGACTTCCTAGCTGTGGCTAAAGGAGACACTCATAAGTTACCAGGTAAGCAGGATGACATAGAAACAGACCACAGCCACAAGAGAAGGGCCGAGGTGGGACTGAAAAACAGGGGGAAACCTTCAACTACAGGGAATTTATAGGACTAGGTGAAGTGGCCCATCCTACCTGAGACTTTTCCCAAAGGTGCTTTATGAATCATTAACTCGTAAAATAGCAGAATAAAGTGGGACCTTAAAGGTCAGCTGAATCATCCCTTCATTATAAAAATGAGGAGTCCAGGAATATGCCCAAGGCAGCAGAATTGGGTATCAGCCACAGTTACTGAAGCCTGGCTCAGCACTTCCTCAAAGACCCTTGTTGTCTCTACCTTCAAAGGCTGAATCAAGTTAGTTTAGTTGGAAGAAAATGAAACACCTCAAGCTAACATCCATGAAGCCATGTCTATTTGAAAAGAGTAAGGATAAAAGGAAATTTCCCACATTCTCTTCTTTAAAAAGGGGAATGCCCAGGGAACAGGGAGATGCAATTTGGGCACAGAACACTGTTGTCATCCAGTGTCTTCACCTGTTCATGCTGCTGTAACAAAACACCTTACACTGGGTGGCTTATAAATAAATAACGGATGTGTGTTTCCCACAGTTCTGCAAGCTGGAGTCCAAGATCAAGGAACATTTGGTGTAAGATGAGGGCCTGTTTCCTGGTCCATAGATGCCGCCTTCTCACTGTGTCCTCACATGGTGGAAGGGGCTGGCTCTCTGGGGTCTTTTTTATAAGGATACTGATCCCATTCATGAGATTGGAGCCCTTATAAACTAATTACCTCCTGAAGTCTATCCACCCTCCTAACACTATCATATTGGGGTTAGACTCTCAACATGTGAATTTTGGGAGTACATGAACATTCATACCATAGCAATAGGTCAGGATTAAAATATAACCCCAAGTACTGAAGGGGCAGATTCTCTCTTAGCACAATAAGGTCTGAATTAATGGACCATGTATAATATGATTGGATTTCTTTATATTAACCCTTTGGGGCTTTCAGAGAAAAAATTAATCTTATGGTCCAAATATTTGATTTTATATAAGTTAGTTGAGAGTAAACCCAAGTCAAAGGGGAAGACTACAACAATTTTTCTCCTCCCCATCCCCCAAAGACTGATTTCTTCCTTCCGTCTTCTAGACCATATCACCACTCTACCACACAGGATCAACGTGCACTGGAATTTGATTTCACCTTTCCCCACCAAATACCTGAAACGTATGTAAGAGAAAATTGTTGGATGTTTGGCAAACTTGGTGAATGAAGATCATTGAAGTGTAATATTCCTGTGGTGATAGGTGGCACCTTCCACGAAAAGGAAATATGATAGCACAGAGAGGGGAAATGTACACTTTTTATGAAAGAGAATATGGAGAGAAGGAAAAGAGTTGGGAAAAGAAACATACACAGAATTCTCCAGCATTCCAGGGAATGTTCAAAGAAATATTCCCACTGGGAAAGATTTGGTAATTCAGAGCAGAGTGAGGACAGTTCTGTATAGTGTAAGGGAACAAAAAAATTGTTAGGGAAAAACTTTCACAAACTATTTTTCTTCTGTTCTCACACAACCACAACAATCACCAACACAGAAGGAGACTTATGGGACCAAAGGTGTGGGGATTTTTCCCATACACCATGCAGTGGACACCAGCTAGGTGTCCTCCAATTCAGTTCTGACACTATCTGCTGGAGACAGTGTCAGATCCCACAGATTGAGGGCTCAGTCCCACAAGACCACCCTCTCCTATCCCCAGGCACAAGTCCAGACCTCTGGAACTTCTGACCAACTGCCTTCAAGTAGAGGTTCCCACAACTCCCTCTTTGGGTTCAATTAATTTGCTGGAGTGTCTCACAGAACTCAAGGGAAGATTTATGTTTTGTGGCTTACTATAAAGGATATTGCAAAGGATACAGCTGAAGAGATGCATAGGGCGAGATATGTGGGAAGGGGCACAGAGCTTTCATGTCCCTGCCTCAGGCAAGCCACCCTCCAGAAACCTCTATGTGTTCAGCTATCCAGAAGTCCTCTGAATCCTTCCCTCTTAAGTTTTTATGGAGGTTTCATTATGTAGGCATGATTGATTAAACCACTGGCCATTGGTAACCAACTTGACTTTCAGCCTCTCTCCCCTCTCCAGAAGATGGAGGTAGAACTGAAAGGCCCAACGTGATTTTTTAAATGAACAAAGGACCCAAATAGACATTTCTCAAAGGAAGATACAAATGGAAGACATATAAATGGTCAACAAGTATATATAAAAAAGTTCAACATCACTAATTATTAGGGAAATGCAAATTAAAACCACACTGAAAAAAACACTATATCATCTCATGCCTGTTATAATGGCTACCATCAAAAAGACAAATGGTAAGTGTTGGAGAAGATGTAGAGAAAGGGGAACACTTGCACACTGTTGGTGAAAATGTAAATTAGTACAGTCATTGTAGAAAATTGTATAAAGATTCCTCAGAAAACTAAAAATGTACCTACCATATGATTCAGCAATTCCACTTCTGGGTATGTATCCGAGCAGAATGAAATCAGTGTGGTGAACAGTTACCAGCATTTCCATGTTCATTACATCATTATTCACAATTACCAAGATGTGAAATCAACTCAAGTGTCCATCAAGGGATTAATACATAAGAAAATGCTATATATATCTACAACTCCAATGGAATACCATTCAGCCTTTAAAAAGAAGGAAATCCTGTCATTTGTGACAACATTAGTGTCCCAGAGGACATTATGCTAAATGAAATGTCAGGCACAGAAAGACAAGTAGTGGATGATCTCAGTTGTGTAAAAAACAATTGAACCCATAGAACTAGAGTAGAATGGTGGTTGCCAGAGGCTAGGACTGGGGAGAGAAGATGTTGGTCAAAATACCCAGTTTTGGTTAGACAAAAGGAATAAGTTTTTGAAATCTACTGCACAGCATGGTGACTGTCGTTTACAACAATGTGTTACCTATTTCAAACCTGCAAAGAGAGTAAATTTCTAGTGTTTTTAGCACAAAAAATAAGTATGTGAGGTAATGGATATGTTAATTAGCTTTATTTAACCATTCCACATTGTACCCCATACATATATACAGTTATAATTTATCAATTAAAAACAAAAATAAATTAAAAAAAATGTTAAATGTAATGGCTGAAAAGAATAAACAGGAATCAAACAACTACATTAGATATTATTGTTAAACTCTATAAAGTTATCAGTTTGAACTTTAAAAGAAAAAAAGTCAATTGCTTTCATTACTAGTTTGAGCTTTGCTCTACCCAGCTGTAAAAATTCCTCCCTTTCATATAATGAATGTCCACAAATGTATAGGTTTCCTTATAAATATTTTTTTTTTCACACAGTATCACTCTCAGGATATCCTTGCAGGTATTCTATTCCATTGGACTATTTGTTCATTCACGTACCATCATACTACACTAATTATTATATCATTAACACAGTTTGATACCTAAGCTAGCTACTGTCCATTCTTGTACTTTTAAAAAATTTTACTGGCTCTACTGTAACCTTTACACTAATACATTAACTGTAGGATCACTTTGTCAAGTTCTTCTCAAAAATTGTATTAGGTTTTTTATTGTAATCACATTGGATTTAGAAATAATTTTAAAGAAATTATTGTCTTTACCTTATTAAGTCTTCTCAAACATAAACATTATTTTTTTAACTACTGAGTTCATATTTTAGACCTTTATTTCTAAAACTTTTTTTTAATCCATGAAGGTCTGGCACAATGTCAGGGCTTCTTCCTAAGTATTTTGTAGCATTTGTTTCTTTGATCATGTATGTCTACTTCTATTATGTCTGATTGGTTATAAACAATATGTAGAAATGCTATAGAATTTTGTGCAGGACTTATACCCAGCAACTTTGGTAAATCTTATTTTATCAATCTTATTGAATGTCTCAAATTGTTATACAGGAAATTATACTGTCTGCAAATAATGACCATTTTGTATCTTTCTTCCCAATCTTGTATACCTATTCCTTTATCTTACCTGATGCAGAGTTTTATATGTTTCATACATTGTTGAAAATAGTGATGATCCCTATTGTCTGACTTCAGTGACAATTCCTCTGAAAAATTAACTTAATGTAGATTTTGCTACAGAATTTCAGGTAGGTTTCCTTTTCTGGATTCATTTCTATTTTTAATTTTAATTAAAAATTCACTTCACATTGAACTTTATGAAAGCTTTTAAAACCTGATGAATTCTAATTTTTAGCATTTTACTTGGGATCTTTACACCTATGTGTATAGAAGACATTGGCTCATAATTATCTTTTCTTTTACTGTCCATATTTGGTTGTAATATCAAATTTTTGCTAAATTCATTGTATTACTAAACTTTCCCCAAAACTTAGCGTCTTAAAACCATTGACATCAACTCACAGTCTGAGGGTCAGGAATCTAAGCGCAGCTTAGTTGGGTGGTTGATTCAGGGCCCTCATGAGTTTATAGTCAAGCTGTCTGCTGGGACTGCAGGCTTTTCAAGACTAGAGGGGCCAGGTGCAGTGACTGATGCCCATAATCCCAATACTTCGGGAGGTCAAGGCAGGAGGATTACTTGAGCCCAGGAGTTCAAGACCAGCCTGGCCAACACGGCATGACCCTGTCTCTACAAAAAGTGTTTTAAAAATTAGCTGGATGTGGTGATGTGCACTTGCAGTCCCAGCTACTCAGGAAGCAAAGGCAGAAGGACCACCTTAGCCCAGGAGTTCAAGGCTGCAGAGAGCCATGATCACGCCACTGCACTCCAGCCTGGGCAACAGAGACTGTCTTAGAAAAACAAAACAAAACAAAACAAAACAAAACAAAACAAAACAAAACAAAACAAAACAAGACTAGAACAAGACTGAAAAACGCACTCCTCGCTCACTAATGTGTTTGTGAGTAGGCCTCCATTCCTCGTGGGCTCTTAGCCAGGGGCGTTGTATCCTCACCCTATGGGCCGCTGAACAGATGGCCTGAGTGTCCTCATGACCTGGCAACAGAATGTCCCCAGAGTAAGTGATTGACGAGAGAGAGAATGCCCCCAAAACATTTTATCATCTAACTTCGTGAGGACATAACTAACTCTCACACAGACCAGCCATGGAAAAATGCAGGAGGGGGCTACACAAAGGTGTGTATACCAAGAGGTGAGCTCACTGGGGGCCAATGTGGAGGGTGACTGCCACACTCATCAGATAAATAAATTGGCTCTCCCTGTTTTTCCTCTTCATTGAATTGGTAATTTAATACATTCCATTGCTGCTCTTAGAGCATTGGTCAAAAGTAGTAAGGAAGATTTTTTTTTTTTAGTGTAATGACTTTTTCCAGGAAATAACTGAATTACAATATTTTAAAAAATCTTATCTAATCAAGTTGTCTCTTTCCTCTGGAGTCCACAGGGCAGAGCAATGTGGGCAAGGCCCTCTGCCTGCTCCCCAGCTCTTTGCAGTCCTGGTTCCTGCTACTCCTGCTCCATGGAGTCAAGGTCATCACCACCCTTACATGGTATGGCCAATAGTGTGTCCTAAATGTTATCCATTACGGCAACGTTCTCATCTTAAAACAGAAAAAAATAGTGTCTTGGGAGGGAGAGGAAATGAAAGAGACTCAGAATCACTCCAGTAGGCAACAAGGAGCCCCAGTTTTTTGAGAAGCCGCTGTGGCCTCGTAACATTGCTATTTATTACACACACCGTGCATTCTCCAATGTTCCAAATGCTATGAGAAGCTGACTTTTACTGCCACTTCACAGACAAAAGAATTGAAATTTAGGGATAAAATCACTTGTCCAAAATCACAGAGCCAGCACTTTCAGACTCATGATATAAATTTGAGTCCCCCTAGTCCCTAAGCCTCTTCCTCCCACTACATATCCATAGGGCGAGGGAGGCCTCATATCCAGACCTTCCCTCATAGCCTCCCATCCCATTCATACCCCACAATGAATCACAGAAGCAGGATGTGCAAAGAGAAATAGGCTTGTTTATTTATTCATTGATCAACTGGCACTTCTTGAAAGCCTGCTGTGTTTGTCAATTCCCCAAAGGAGGATATCAGTGGTGGCACCAAATTCTCAAGTGCCCAGCCACCCAAGCCTGGGGGTGGAAAAGGAATTCCCAGACCACACCAAGCAGGACTCCAGAGCCTCCTCCAAATGTCAGGAATCAAGCTGTGAGAGAAAATCAGATAAGAGCTTCAGCATAGAAACCAGCCAAATCATATCCACATCTTTCCTCTTGCCCAAGGATCCTCCTGAGACAGACAAAACAGCAAGATGGTGCTATAGTTGAAAAAGACTTGGTGTTAGGAGACAAGTCTTGTTTTCACCGTAATACTCTAAACTCAAAGTATTGAACTGGATAATCCTCAAATTCCACTGATCCTTCGGAATTTAACCTCAGAAAACAAGATAGAAACAATCTGAATTATAAATTCTTAGTGCATATAGTGCTTAGCAAATCACTTTCAATTTCATTATGTCTATTTTACCGATAAAGAAACTGAGACTTGGAAAGTCACTTCCCCAGGACCCCCACCCAGAGACACTAGAATAGAATCAAAGCCATAGGCGATTCTATGGAAATTCTGGCCCTGAGACCTGGAGAACAGTTCTCTTGAAGGACAAAAAAGTCAGAGAGAGGCTCTGCTTAGAGTAGGGGGTCAGGACTCCCCCTGTTCATATGCCTGGGCCTCCAGAGCGTTGACGCTGAGAGGGCTGGAGGGAGGAAGCTCAGTGTGCCCCAGCCCCCTGCTTACCTTTCAAAGGGGAAACACAGGTTTTCCCACACATGCCTATGCAGCACTTCAAGTCACCCTCGCACTGGCCATCCAACTCACAGAAATTGGGGGGGTCAATCATCATACATTGGCCATAAACCACTGGACACTTCCCAGGCTTTGTCTTTCCTGGGTGAGAGTGAAGCTGCCGGTCAGAGGCCTTGTATTTTACACAACCCCTCCCATCTCCACTTCTTAGAGTGAGCTCCTGCTCCAGCCTGAGGGTAGTGGGCGGGGGGGGGAATCATCCCCTCCCCACCTCTATCACCACCACCTTCTCCCTAAGGCACCCCCAAAACATAGCGCCTGGCTCCCCTGGAACATCAGGCCCCCATTGATGCAGGTGGCCCGCCGTCCAGTGCTCACTAGGTGGGAGGCTTCCAACTGCCTGATTATCTAAATGCCCAGATGGCTATCTGGAAGGCTGACCTCCTGACAGCCTGCTGCTTCCCCAGCTGCTGGCTAACTTCCTGCTTAGGGCAGTGTGATTCATTGACTGATTGACAAGGAGGCCTGGCAGGACCCATCACCCAGTCCCATCCCCCTTATGACGTGTCCTCAGGCTCACTCCTCTCTACCCAGTTCCCCCACCTGCTTACCTGGGTTTGGGGTGTCAATGGGATCCAGGCATTTTATGCCACAAATGTCAGGACAACATCTCTTCTTGTCTGGACACTGCCAGTCACTCTGGCACTCAGGTTCCTCGTATTTAAAGCACTGGGCAGATTTCCTAGGAGGACAGACTCCAGCTTTGAAGGCTTTTGAAGAGAAAGTCAAGAGGTCAGGAGGAGGCTGGGCCCTGAGGAGCCATCGTGACTCCTGGACAAAGCACCACTTTCGAGGAGGAGAGACCTTTACCTCAGGGGCCGTCCACAAAGCCCAAAGGGATATGCTTGCCTGATCTCCAGGTGGATGGATGGGCTTGATTAAATTAGCCACATGAACAGGGGATGTTTCAGACCCAGGAAAAGGGCAGAAGGCTTCCAGTCAAGGTCTCCCACACCAGAGCAGAACAAGGCTAAACACAGGCAGAGAGGAAGGCTGAGAGTGACGGAGATGAAGAGAGATAAAGATAAATAGAACCAGCATAAGAGATGTTGAGAGCTAAAGCCCCAGGCAGAAACACAGAGACTAAAGAGCAGAAGCAGAGATACAAAGAAGAAGCAGAGTCAGAAACGAATGATTTGATAGTCACAGACAGGTGAAGTAGAAGAAGGCAGAGTATGAGAGAGAGAGAGAGAGAGAGAGAGAGAGAGAGAAAGAGAGAGAGAGACCTGGGCTGACAGCATGGCTGCAGAAATGAAGCATTTCCAAAAGCTCAGAAACCCTTGCAGAGACCTTGGAGCTCAGCCACATATGTATTCCACCCACCCTCAAGGAGTTCTCCTGAAACTAAGCTGAGGGATCAGAGCCTACAAAAGGGGACACACCTACCCCACCAGGAGACCCTGCCTCTGATCCTGCATCCCAGATTGGACCAGAGTGACTCCAACTTACACTTTTCAGTGCCTTCCACAGCCCAAGGTGCCAGGGTTCCCAGGGCAAGAAGCACCATGATGGGGAAGACGCTGCTGGACTTCATGGTGAAGGCAGAGTGACTCTGACGGCCAATGCCAAACCTCACTATTTATTCTTTCACCAGTGCAGTGGGTGTGGCCCCACCAGAATTCTTTTGGCTCCTCGCAGCTATTTCTGCCTAAGCAGGAAGGGAGATGGTTTATCTTTCCTATTCCCAGCAAGGCTACGAGGCCAACATAGTAACTACCAGGAAAGAAAGGGAAGAGGTTGGCCTGGGAGATTGGCTGATAAGGCCATCTCAGTGTCCAGCTGAGCCCTAAACATCACGAGACCCCCAGGCCATTAGCCTTGTAGTTGGAGAGGGGAAGACGTGGTCAATTGCAAAAGTGCTACCTGGACCTCAAACTGAAACCAGATACAGACTCTCAGCTGAGACTTTGTGTAATACATACTATTCTCACATTACTAATTCTGATTCTCACATTACTGGACTCTCAGGCATTGTGAAACTCTGCTGATTGCTCAATGCAGTTTCTTTCTCAAAACTTCAGTTCATTCAACCAACCAATATTTAGTTCCCTGAAATATTTACACTGTTATATCCCCAGTGCCTGTTCTGTGCCTGACACAGGGAAAGTACTCACTCAACAAATGAAAGCTGAGGAAGAGCTCTGCTCTCAGCAAATCTCTTCGGAGTTCAGTTTTCCCAGCTGTGAAATGAAATGATACTAAGAAGTCAGCCTTTCTCAGAGGGTTATGAGATTAAAGACATGAAGAGACTCTGAAAAGAATAAATGAATTGTATCCCTTCCTACTAAAGAGAACTGAAATGAATCTGAGATAAAGGGGGAAAGCAGCTCGTCAGTCACTGTAATCAACATTTAGCTATGGGATAATTTGAGATCTTAGAGGATTGCTTTCTAAAATTTCTCAAAATCCCTTGTAGATCTCACAGGATAGCAAAAAATTAAACCCATTCTATATGCTACCCAGTCTTCATAGATTTCTTCTTATTATAAAGAGAGTGATTATCATCTCTAAAATCCAGCCCATAGCTGAGTGTAGCATCATACACCTGCAGTCTCAGTTACTCAGGAGGCTGAGGTGTGTGGATTTCTTGAGACTAGGAGTTAGAGACTAGCCCTGGTAACATACTGACACCCGATCTCTACAAAAAAATTTTTAAAAATTAGCCATCCATGATGATGTATGCCTGTAGTCCCAGCTACTTGGGAGGCTGAGCCAGGAGGATCGATTTAAGCCAGGAGTTTGAGGCTGTAGCGAGCTGTGATTGTGCTGCTGCACTCCAGCTTAGGGGACAGAACAATATCCTGTCAAAATAAAATAAAAAAATAAAATAAAATAAAACAAAATAAATTCAACCAAACTCATCTGGCTACAGACTCCAAGCTCTTGACTCATTACCTTCATGCTTGGAATTCTCCCATGTGAAGGTTCATGGAACTTTCAATGGACATGAAAAAGCCACTCATTATCAAGTAGCGATGGCCCCACATGAAGTATGTAAGTATCCTGCAGCCAGACAGTCAACTGGCACCAGATCCCTTTATGCAAAAGTTACTCCATGGCTTAAATTTTGGTGGATCAGAAAACTTGGACATAATCAATCAATCAATCATCAATCAAGTTTTGGTGGAAAAAGAAAAGGAAGAAAATTAATATGCATGGGGTAACTACTATGAGCCAGGTGCATTCACTCCTAGTTGGAGTACTTAGTAGGGCAGGTAAGAGAGAAATGGAGGGTATGACCTCCACCAGTAGGTAATGACATTCTCAGGTCAAGATTTTTGTTCTCACCTCCACCACCCAGGGGACAATTTGATTTCTCTCAGGGAGTTTCTGTTCTTCTCTTTCTCTCTGTTTGTTCCTATTTTCCTCAGAGCCACACTTAAGAAAGAATCTGGAGTTTTTGAAATATTTGTTTTTTAAAGAATGAAATGGGGCTGGGAACGGTGGCTCACACCTGTAATCCTCACACTTTGGGAGGGCAAGGCAGGTGGATCACTTCAGGTCAGGAGTTAGAGAACAGCCTGGCCAACATAGTGAAACCCTATCTCCATGAAAAATTCAAAAATCAGCCAGGCATGGTAGTGCATGCCTGTAATCCCAGATTCTCAGAAGGCAGAGGCAGAGGCAGGAGAATCACTTGAACCTGGGAGGCAGAGGTTACAGTGAGCTGATACTGCACCACTGCACTCCAGCCATGGCGACAGAGTGAGACTCCATCTAAAAAAAAGAAAAGAAGAATGCTACAGCTTACTTTTTTCTAAATCTGTGATTGACTGATTGCTTAATTGATTACAGCCAACTCCTTTCTTATCAGAAAAAAGCCCTGTGCCCAATTAGTAATGTCTTCCATGGGTTTCATAGGAGGAAAATGATATATAATCATTTTTATCCCTGACACAATTGGTTCTAAATCTTTACATCATAGAATGCTAAGACTAAAGAGGACTTCAGGGGTTTTCTAGATCAGCAAACTACAGTCTCTGGACCAAATCCACCTAGTTACCTGTTTTTATAAAGTTTTATTGGCACATAGCCATACATCCATTAATTTATGTGTTGTCTAAGCCTGTTTTTCCACTATAGTGGCAACAGGACCCAAAATATTTACTGCAAAGCCTACAATACGCATTGTCTGGACTTTCACAGAAAATGCTAACCCTTAGACCAAACCCGTAGCTTGCATAAAAGAGACTGAATCCCTTAGAAGAAGATACAGGCCCAAAGCTGCATAGCAGGTTAATGATACAACACAAAATTGAGCTTTTCTTTTTTTTTTTTTTTTTTTTTTTTTTTAGTTTAGCACCATTTATTAAGTGATCTCAGCTGTTGTTGTAGCTGCTGCGTGTCAGCCTGTTCTTAAAACATAAAATGCTCTTCCAATTCCTCTTGTCCAGGACAGAAGGATCTTCCAGGTAGCACGCCAACAGAACAAGAGACTCCGATGACGCCAGCTTCAACGATGGTGCCATCCAGAGAGGGAGAGGGTCATGGCACATTCAACCACGGCTTCCAGAGGTTTTGAAAAAGGAGCCTTTGGGGGCCCAGCCTGCCTGGCATTTTGATGCTGTCGGTGTGAGTTTTGTACTCCATAATGGTGTTGGGAGGTAGGTTAAGCACTCGCCGAAGCGTGTCCCGGATTCGGGCTGTGGTTGCTTGGTCGCTGGCAGTCTTATTCCATATTGAAATAATGTCCTCCTGAAAGCGGACAGACACCACAGCCCCACAGATCTCCTCCCCAACCATGAACTGTTCCCCCAACATGGCCAAAATGAGATTCTCCCAGCAACGGGAGGCCAAGCCCTTCCGCAGCCGAATAATCCACTTGCCACCATTTTTATTTGCATCATCCTCCCACATGGGTTTAATTCCTTCTTTGAAGAGATGGAAGTCACTGTGGCCTGTCAGGTCTCCGGGACGTACCATGTGGCTATAAAACCTCCAGAACTGCTCCACAGAAGCAAAGGTGCCAATCTGTTTGATATTCTGTTCATAGCTCTGTGAGCTGGTGGGACGGCCGGGGGTTCTCCTAGAGTACCAGAAAGTGTAGTTGTACTGCAGGGGATGCTCTGCCGGTCCGGGGACAACAGCCTTTCTCTTGCTACTGCTCTGATTCTTATCTCGTTCTGTTTTTTCCTTCTCACCATCTTTCGGTGTGCTGTTTTCTTCATTCTGATCATGGTCCCCACTGTCATTATCTTTCAAAGCGTCGAACTTGTTGTTCATCCTCTCGCCGCCGCTGTCGCCACTGCCTCAAGGAGTGACTTCCGCTCCACTGGCAAAATTGAGCTTTTCTAAAACGGGTTACTCACATGCTGATCCCCAGAACCTGTTTGGTGGAGGACACTTCCGCTCCTAACCCAGTCTTAACCTGAGATTGACTCATTAAATCTATTTCAAGGCTGGGTGTGGCGGCTCACACCTGTGATCCCAGAACTTTGGGAGGCGGAAGCAGGTGGATCACTTGTGGTCAGGAGTTCGAGACCAGCCTGGCCAACATGGTGAAATCCTGTCTCTAGTAAAAATACAAAAATTAGCCAGGTGTGGGGACATGCACTGATAATACTCAGGAGGCTGGGGCACGAGAATCACTTTAACCCAGGAAGTAGAGTTGCAGTGAGCTGAGATCTCGCCATTGAGCTACAAGAGCGAGACTTTGTCTCAAAAAAAAAAAAAAAAAAAAATCTATTTCACACACCCTCTATTGCCTTCTACCTAAATCCTATAGATTCATTCATTCATTTATACAATCCGTTCACGCAAAAGTTATTTAACATTTCCTACCACCAAGTATTGCACTAGGCCTAGGGCTACAGAAAAGAGCAGGTAAACAAAGTCGACACCATGTGGTTGCTAAGAACCTGAGCTTCAAAGTCAGTCTCATGGGTTGGAAGCAAATCACTGAACCTCTCTGAACTTCAGCTATGTCAGCTGTAAAGTGAGAGTATTTCTGCCTCTGGTGTCCTACAATTGCTGTGAGAAGTATTTGGAAAGCACTCAGCACAGTGTCTTGTCCCTCCGTATGGCAGACATTGTTTTCATCACCGGTGGGTCCCTGCACACATTAAGCACACAGGGAGCTGTCAGTCTTTCACTAAATAGGCCTGGTCCTTGGGTCTGGACCCATCTGGTTCTGCCGCATTAAATGTTTGACCAAATGTGGCCTTATTTCTTGACAAAATAGACTTGATTGGGCCTATTGGTAGGTAGGTAGGTAGGTAGATAGACAGATATACAGATCTTAACTGACAGATAGATAGATAGATAGATAGATAGGCAGACAGATAGATAATCAGGTAATCACCTATTGGTTCTGTTTCTCTGAAGAACCCTGGATGATGGAACCTGCTTGCTTCTGCACTTCCCAACACCATTTATTAAAGTTGTTTACATCATTACTTATGAGGCTGCATCATCCTTTACACCTCCCCTGAATACTGGTTTCCAATTACTGTCTCAAAGGTTGATAGTGTGGCCCCTTGTCCCTGACTACCAGTGTGCTGGTGACAGGGGGAACCGGGCAGCTGGTGGGTCCTGCACACATGGAGCCATCCAAGGTGTTGGGAAGACTACACCAGACTCCAGCAATGGCGGAAGGAGTACAGAGTGGCAGACCCATGCAGGTCTCAGTCCAAGCTGGGACTCTCTGGCCCAGTGGCACTGGTGATCCTGGCTGGCTTCAGGCACTAGAGGGGAACAGAGACAATTTTGAGGAAGATACCCCAAGGCATAGGGCCCCCTGAAGAGTGAGGTACAGGGAAGGAACCCATTGCTCAGGCCTAAGGGAGATGTATTTCAGGTCTCCCCATTCTGATAGCAGATTTCAGCTTCACTCTTAGCTAAAAGTCACTATGTTCTTACATAAAATTCACTATGCTTCCCAACCAAAAAGCAACACAGGACAAAAAAACTCTTTTAGAATCTGGCAGGCAACCAGGTTTTCACAGCTCATTACTGTGTGAATAAGGCAGCTACTACCTTTCCCTGGACCTCAGTTCCTCTATCAATCCCAAGATGGTCACTGTAACTCTAAGAAACAGTTTCATCCTGCTTCCTCTGAGGCTGTGAATTCACCCCAAAAGCCTCATCCAATTTTCTAACTTTTACAGTTGCCTTTATAACTTAGCTTGAAATGTTGTCTTAAACAAAATACATGAAACGCTTAATAATGAACAAATGGGAATGGAAACGCAGAGCTGGGAAGTAAGGAGAAGTAGCAGGTGTGTTGGGGAGAGTACTGGGGAAGAAAATCCCTGAGCTGGGACAGGAAAGCAGATGAGAAAGAGATTACTGCAAGGGAGGTGAGGTCATTTCAATCACCTCCGGAGGTATCATCTGCAGGTGGTGGACGTGGCAGCCAGATTTTCCCTGACCTTTCAGAAAAACAGATGGCTTAAGCAATCCTTAGCATTTCCCCACCCAAGAAAGTTTGAATTCTGCAAGGTTTGGACTTCCTTCCCCACCCAAGAAAGTTTGAATTCTGCAAGGTTTGGACTTCCTTCCCCACCCAAGAAAGTTTGAATTCTGCAAGGTTTGGATTTCCTCCCCAGCTGCTCATCATAGTCCTCATAAAACCTGGAAATGTGAACTGTCCTTTCAGGCCCACAAGTGAATGGGTGAGGGGCAGTAAAGCAGAATCTGGGCAAGGGTGAAAAACATCCACCCATCACAGAATTAGCAGGAGAAATTAACCAACAGTGGTGGGTCTTGGGTGTCTTCCTACCTATTACCATGCAAGAGATATTGGTGTACAGATCAGGATCCTGCACTTTATTCCCTCAGAAGCTGAGCGTCTGTCTCCCTAGAGGAGGGCATCCAGTTAACCTAAGGTTAAAGCAACAAAGGCTGTGGTATGTCATGAGGGAATGCTTTAGGTACCTGAAAACAAAAAGAAAAACAAGTGCTGGGCATTAAGAAACTGCCATCATGACTACCCATGGAAGAAAACGGGTTGGAAGAAAACGGGTTGGAAAAAACTGGATTATTAAACTGTAGACCAGAGTTAGACGTGGCTTGGGAAAAGATTTCCCAAGATCACTAGAATCCATCTCCTTTGGTTTAACATGTTTTGTTACATTTAAGCCTCACACAAAACTTGGTAGATACTAAGTCCGTTTACAGATGAGAAAAAAATGAGTCTCAGAGAAACTTTCCTGTTAGAGATCAGGAGATGGCAAGATCTTGGAGGGACATGGCAGACGATGCCTGGTTGATCAATACCATGGGAGAGTTTGGCATCCAAGCCTGGGGTCAGTGGAGAGCATCATATGGGGACACCTCTGTGACCCAAACAGAGCAGAGTGCCAGAAAGACCATGGAAGATTCACACTTGACAGCATCACTTCTGGCCTCCAGGGCCCTGTGGTCAGCTAGCGAGGCAAGACGATGATACTGGACTCAGGAGACTGGGCTGGAATCCTAGCTCTGCCCAATTTGATGTAGAACCTTCCTTTCTCTGGGCCTCAGTTTCCTCATTTGTAAGATCAGTACATTGGAACAGATACTCTTTAGAGGGCCCCAAGTCTTAGATTCTAGCCGGGATTTTACCCTAGAGAAGACTTGCAAGACCAAGAAAGCCAACTTTTCTGAAGAATAAGCCTAGGAGTAGACACTGTGCATGACCCAGAACTTCACAGAGGACCAAGCACTTTTATATCTCATTTTAAAGAAAAGGAAATGGAACCTCAGAGAAGTAATCCCACTTGCCTAAGATGACACAGCGAGTCAGAGGTACAGTGGGCTTCAAACCCAAGTCTTCAGAATTCAGCCACATGCTGCTTCAGTATGGTCCCTCCAAGACGTCTTTAGTCCTAAACCCAGACTTGGATATTCCTGGGATAGTAGCACTGCCCAGATAATCCTGCGCAGGAAAGTTAAAGAACGATCTTAAAGATGCAAGAAGTGGCCGGGCGTGGTGGCTCACGCCTGTAATCCCAGCACTTTGGGAGGCCAAGGCGGGTGGATCACAAGGTCAAGAGATCGAGATCATCCTGGCCAACATGGTGAAACCTCGTCTCTACTAAAAATACAATAATAGCCGGGCATGGTGGCACGTGCCTGTAGTCCCAGCTACTCAGGAGGCTGAGGCGGAAGAATCGCTTGAACCCAGGAGGCGGAGGTTGCAGTGAGCCGAGATTGCGCTACTGCACCCCAGCCTGGTGATAGAGCAAGACTTCCTCTCAAAATAAATAAATAAATAAAAAGATGCAAGAAGTGAGAGTGCTGAATAAACCAAGGGAATAGGTATTACTTTCAGGTGTAATTTGAGCAAGGGCTCAAATTATAGCTCTCACAAGATTCTCTTCACGACACTTCAGGCTGGCTCCAATGTTAGTCAGGCTCCCTCTTAGCATTTACCACATGGCTGTAGCATCTCCCATCTTCCCAAATTCAAGACTAGTAAGGACTTTTTCTGGGCAACTCAACTAACTAGGAGTGGCTAGAATTAAATCTTTAAACCAATGATTGGGACCAGGGAAATGGGATGTACTGATTGGTTTAAGCCAAGGCCACAATACTCATCACCATGTGAACTCCCCAAATCCAGTGGAATTTTCAGAGTGGGAGAGGGAATGATCCAGGAGTAAATTAGGATATAGCTACCAGAAGAAGGATGAAAGGATGCTCAGTGGTCAAAATAGTAATGAGTGTTCTCTAAAGTCTACCCCTTTCGGTCACTGAAATCTACACAACTGTAAATTTTTGAAAATACGTTCTAAACCAACATCTACATAAAATGCACTCAACCTCTCTCCCAAAGAAAGATAATAAAATGTCTCTCTGGATACTATATTCCTCTCCAGTTCTGGAATGGGGGTGAAAGCAGTTCTGTCAGTTAAGTTTATAGTCTTTACAGATTAAGTTGGCTAAGCTTAAGTAAATTTAACCACTTCAAATGCCCCCAATATGAAATGGTAGATTGAGGCAAGAATGACTGCAATAAAAAGTCTTATTTGCAAAAGGGAAACACAGGAAGAAATATACAAATTATCACTGGCCCATAATATAGATTGTATATCCTGTAAGACAGGGATGTGAGGACTTCTTACCTAATGCTGGAGTGACTTCCTTATTCAATAAATCTGAAGGATCCACTTTTGCTGTTTGGGAGCCTCTCCCTTGCCTGTTGCCTTCCATGGCTACATCTCAAAGAAGCATTGCAGAGGATGCCCTTTGTTGGGGAAGGAAGGGCATCTGCACCTTTTCAAGAATCCCCTTTATATAGGTGCAATAGGACCTCAGGATTGATATGAGCAGTTAGTGGCCATTATTGACGAAGCTTGGTTTTCATGTGTAGTTGGTTCCTGGTCCATTTGCTTCACATGAAAGCATGAACTAGTAACTCTTGTCAGAAAACTAGTAACTATTGTCAGAAATCTTGCTGAGTCATGTTTGCCTTTTATTTATTCTGCTTTACTCCAAATTTTCACTTTTAATCTGAAGATGCATGTCTTAATTTAATTCTAAAAAATAGTCCTTTCTTTATCTCTTTGAATATTAATTCCGTGCCATTCTCTCCATTCTCTTTCTGAAACTTCCACTGGGTATTTACTAGACCTTCTATTTTTATTATCATTGTTTTGCCTTTCTCTTATATATTTCTCTTCATCTCTCTGTGCTGGGCTCTGGGTGGATTTCTCAGTACTAGCTACCAATTCACCAAGTTTTCTTTCAGCTGCATCCAGTCTAAGCTCTATTTTATCTAAGAATGTTTTTCCAACTTTTATTTTAGGTTCATTGGATAGATGTGCAGGCTTGTTAACATTGGTAAATTGCATGTTAATGTTTGGTGTACAGATAATTTTGTCACCCAGGTAATCAGCATAATACCCAATAGGCAGTCTTTCAATCCTAACCCTCCTCTAATCCTTCACTCTCAAGTAGGCCCCAATACCTATTGTTCCCTTCTTTGTGTCCACATGTATTCAATGTGTAGCTCCCACTTATAAGTGAGATGATGTGATATTCTGTTTTTGGTTTTTCTGGATTTTCTGTTGTTGCTTTAATTTACTTAGAATAATGGCCTCCAACTCCATCCATGTTGCTGCAAAGGACATTATTTCATTCTTTCTTATGTCTGTATAGTATTCTGTGGTGTCTATGTATCACAGTTTCATTATCCAGTCCATGGCATTTAGATTAATTCCATGTCTTTGCTATTTTGAATGGTGTTGCAATTACTGTTTTACTGCAGTCAATCATTTGTGCATCAAGAGAGATTGGGGAAGACAAAAGAACACCTGTATTCTTAAAAATAAAATTATAGCTGGGTGCAGTGGCTCACACCTGCAATCCCAGAACTTTGGGAAGCCAAGACAAGCAGATTGCTCGAGTCCAGGAGTTCAAGATCAGTCTGGTGAACCCACTGCACTCTGAGCAACAGAGCAAGACTCTGTCTCAAAATAAATAAATAAATGAAGTTTTGACAAAAACCTTCTATGCTCCTTCCCACCATTACTATTCTACTATTACTAGGACTGGACTCAATATGGTGATGGCTGAATGGTGTTTTGGAAACAGACTTTAGGGCAACAGAAAAACTATTTGATTGGTTTCTAGGTGTCTTGGTTTTCTAAAGCTTCAGCCCGTGGCTTGTATTAAATTAACCAAAATTAGCTCTAACTCAAGAAAAGAGTATCTCTTGGTTTTTTCAACTGTCTGAAACAGCTTGCTTTCCCAGCATTATTTGTATGCATATACTTTCCTATTTTCATTTGCAGACTTACCTAGAATGTAAGGTTTAAAAATTAAAGCATGGGAAGGGCAATACCTTACCCCTCCAAATCCATTCACGATTATGCAATGAATCAGAAACAAAGTCCCAAGAATTCTTTTTTCCCAAGACAATTTTGTTTCCCTTCTCTGTGCCCACTCTTCCTGGTCCATCTGTAGTTTTGTGGTCACCTCCTTCCAGTGACCCAAGTACCCTCTGGGTCAGAATCAGGTTTTATATTAGTAGCTCAGAGCCATCCTGACCTGGTTATTAGTTCCAAATCCCAAAACCATAGTATGTTAGCACTGGAAGGGGTCTCGAAGATTGTTTAAGCCAAATCAGCCATCAGAGAAAGAAAACTGAGACTTGAGAGGAGGAGCCTTGCTTCAGTCACCTGCCAGGTACAGTTACCCCCATGGACACTCTCTGGGACCTGTTCCCTATTGCCACATGCCTGCTGACTCAATCTGGCTTCTTCAGTCCAACTAAGCCTTCTCCAGCCAGCATCCAATACTTCTTCCTAACTCTTGTTTACTCATTCAATCCCTCAAAAATGTCTACTGGGAATACAAATGTGAGTAAGAAACACATAGATACAATTGCGAGTAAGAGCTAGACTGTGGGATTAGAAAGACCTGAGTTCAAAGACTTACTGTGCAACTTCTGCTGTTTTCACTAACCTATGTGAAACAGACTTATTCATGCATTCCTAGGGTTACTGGGAGGAGTAAATGGCAGAACAATCATCAAGCATCCCGCTCAGTGTCTGGCTTGCAGCAAGTCTAAAATAGTAGTTATTATCATTACAATGTTCTTCCTGCCAGGTTGGATCTCAGAGGGCATGTCAGGCTCTTCTGTCACCTCAGAAGCTCATCTCTGGGGAGATCTTGTTCAGACTAGTTGACCCCACCAGCCCAATCTGGTCCTGTCCTCCTTTGTCTTAGACTGCAGTTCTCTCTTCACTGGCTTAACTTTGCTGTCTTTAACTTTGGCTGGAGTCCCTCTACTCTGTGCCCCATTCTCCATTAATGGAAACTCAGACCGGAATTCTTGGGACCTTATTTCTGATTCATTGCACAATCTTGAATGGCTTAGGAGGGGTAAGGTATTGCCCTTCCAAAGCCTTAATTTTCCTGTCTGTATAAAGAGTGTTGGATTGGGTTTGGTCAAAATGAAGACTCCTCCTAGCACTGACACTCTTGGGCCTCCAGGAAATGCCATGCTCTCTCCATCCCCCCCAGCCCCAGACTCAGGATTGCCAATCTCTCAGTAGAGGTGAACCCTTAGCCAGCTCCCAGTTCCAAGCAGGTTTCTCTGAGAAGGGCGGGGGGTTCTTTCTTAAATGGGGCCATTCTGGCTGTCCGCTGACTCCACTCAAGGCCTTACTTCTCTGCCAGCATTTCTGTATCTGAGATCCACAGATCCCTTCTGGGATCCATAAACCCCAGGAAATGATATGCCACTGTCATGTGTATTTTTCAGAGGAGTGAGTTCATCAGCTCCTCAAAATGGCTTAGATCCCAGAAAGATTAAGACCCATTGCTGGAAGTCTAGTTCATGCCTCTATCACTTAACTTCTGATTTCCTTGTCTGTTAGATGCTCCCCAGATGTTCCCCAACCTTCTCCTTTTTTGCTTTACAGTATATCTACCTGTTAATCAGTATCTCCCTGCACTGAACTGAGAGCCTCTTGAGAGTAGAGACTGTATCAATCTTTTTTACCTCCGTATTCATAGCAAACTAACACATACCCAGTGCTCAATAACAAGGGATGCTAGCTCCATGAATGGAGTCACCTTTTGTGTTTGGTTCATATCTTTATCTTAGATGCAAGAATAGGACCTGACACATAGTCAGTGCTCAATAAATGTTGAATGCAGAAAATAACTTGTGGAATGAACATAGGAATGCATCAGAAAGAAGCCACCTTGCTCTCCATCTTTGCCCATCCCTGGGGCTCCTAAACAGTATCTGGAGATTTATGGTTTTCTTTGTTCTCAATTTTAAAAGGTGCTTTAAAAATGCTAACTTCTACCAAGCTGGGATAAAGGCATGGAAATATTCCCCCAGTCTGGGGTCAGGAGACTGATTTGGTGACCAGATGCCCTTTCATGGTAGTGTTGGCCACAGTGAAAAAAAAAAAAAACTCTGTTAAGCTGGACAACAAAGAGAAAGACTGGGAAAGGAAGAAAAATAAGGAAGGATCAGATTATTCAAATCCTCCCTGATAATCAATGGGTGATGGATGACAGATGGGACTGCAACATTTCCTCCTCTACAGAAGACAACTGTGTGGCCCAACCACTCCCCAACTGGGGTTTTCCCACTGAAACCATTCCTGACTTGTACTTTTTAAATTTCCCTGCCCCCTCAATGATTTCCCAGAATAAAGTTCTATGTAGGCTGGTAACAGGGTGCTTCTCCTCAGAGATGAAATCCCTACAGAGGGAAGCTTGAGGTCTCAGGGAAGATGAGACCTGGAATCTGGGGCAAAGGCAGAAAAGGTTTGTGTTAGAAGACAGGGAAATAGACTGGTAATGGGAGAGCTTGAATGACTTCCACCAACAATCACCCCAGAAATGATTTGTGTCAGAGACATACCAGGGCGTTTCTGGCAATCTCTCATCAGCTTAGAGGAAGGCATCCCATTTATCAAATTGCTAATGAAGGAAGCTGCAATCTGTCATGAGGAATTGATTTTTGGAGCTCTGACAAGACTTTGAAAAAAAGATCATTGGAGATTAAATGTCTGTCGACCAGAGCTGAACGCTATCCACAAGAGAGGCCTGGGACCAGAGGAGGATTCACTAAGCTATTAAAGCATGAATCACTTTTAGTTCTATTGTACATATAATTGACATTCAATAAAATGCACAGGTTTCAAACGTACTGGTTGGTGTGTTTTAATAAATGTATACACCCATGTAAACACTGCCCCAACAAGATACAGAATGTTTTCATCACTCTGGAATACTTCCTTTGCATTTCTTTATAATCAATTTTACTACCTCCTAGGGAATAAATCCCTGCCCTAGACAGCCACTGATCTGCTTTCTTTTACTATTGATTAGTTTTACTTTCTTTTACTATTGATTAGTTTTACTTTCTTTTACTATTGATTAGTTCTAGAATATCAGATATATGGAATTACATTGTATGTAATCTTTTGTCTGGTTTTCTTGGTTCAACATAATGTTTTTGAGATTCATCCATGTTGTTGCCTTTGTCGACAGCCTGTTCCATTTTATTGCTAAGTAATATATTATATGGATATCCACAATCTTTTTATCCATTCTTCTACTGACAGATATTTGGATTTTTTATAGTTTGGGGCTATGATGAGTAGAGCATTTTTAAACATTCTTTTCAAATCTTTATATGGACATACGCTTTCATTTTTCTTGAGTAAATGCCTAGGAGTAAAATTGCAGGTCATAGGGTAGATGTATATTTAACTTCATCATAAACTGCCAAGGTTTTCCAAAGTGGTTGTACCATTTTGCATTTTCAGCAGCAACACATAAGAATTCTAGTTGCTTCACATTCTCATCATCACTTAAAATTGTCAATCCATTTTGTCTTACCCACTTTAGTGGGTACAAGGTAATGTCGCATTGTGGATTACATTTGCATTTTCTGGTAATTAACAATGTTAGGATTTTTTCATGTGTCAATAATGACCATTCATATATCTTCTTTTGTGAAATATCTATTTAAGTCTTTGGTCCTTTTTGTGTTTTGTCTTTGTATGACTGAGTGTCGGTGCTCTTTATATGTCTCTACTCTGTTAGTATACACACGTCCTTTGCACAATATAATCATTCTTTGTCAGGTACATGTATTGTGAATATTTTCTCCAAGTCCTAGTGACTGACTTTCATTTTCTTAATAGTTTTTTTTTGAAGTGCAGAAGTTTTAAATCTAAAAATCAACTGCAGCCTGAAAAATAATAGCTCTGAGACCATCCAACTGGCTGTCTGCCACAGGTACAAAAAGAAGACAGGCTCTGGCATCAGAGTGAGCTGGGGTCCAATTCGACATGCTGTGTCCCATTTAATCCTCACAGTAAATTTTATGAATTAGTTATTTTTGTGGTCTCATTATGCAAATAAGAAAAGTGAGGTGTAGGGATGTGTTCCTATGTCACAGTCCAAGAGATATTTCAGACTTCAGGAAAAAGTGAAAGTTTCCGTGGTCACTTCCATGGTCAAAGGAGAGGACTGCTGGAAGGGGCGTTGCCCATACTCTTCCTGAAGCAGATCATGGACAGCCACACTTGACGGTGGCATTGTGTGTCAAAGACCGATGGTAGACAGTACTGACCATCGAGGGCTAAGGAAAAGGCTATTTCTCTGATTTAAAGGGTCCTAATAAACCTTGAAATTCTTGTTGGATCTAACGGAAATGGGAGAGAGGCTCGATGATGTAACTAACTTATATACTTCGCCAGTAGGTAGGGTGGGGATAAGACAAGATTTAATTTAATTTGGAAAAAAAAATCAAACAAAACATTTCTTACATCCAAATATTCTAGAAAAAAATTATATCCGTTCCTTACAGGCACTTTCCAATGCTCTTATGAACTTTTCATAAACATCACTTTTGTATCCACATGATATTCCATCCAGTAAAAACGTCCCCCCACAGACTACTTAGCCAGTCCCCTATTGCATGCTCATTTTATTTCTAGTTTTCCCTATTATAAAAGTCCTGACATAAATATCATCTCATCATGCACAAAAGTTTTTCCTATATTTTGTGTACTTCCAGTTGTACTGATTTGCAGTCCCATCTGTACGTCTGAAAGAGACTCAGCAACATTCTCAATGACTAATTGGGTTTTCCATGTACCTTAATAGAGGGAAGGGCAGGGGACAGGCTCCAGACCTCATACTTGAGTGTCTGAATGACTAGGTAGATACTCTACAGAATAAATTATTAGGTTGTGTTCCAGACTCTCTCCAGGAGTGCCAAGAACTCTGGGCTTGATTTCAACTGACCTTGATTCTAGGCTCTGCTTTGTCACTTGCTAGTTATGTGTTCCTCAGCAAGTCCCTTCTTCCTCTTTCAACCTACCTTATCTGCAAAATGGAGACAGTAATGCCTATATCTGAAGAGGACTGTGAAGATCAGATGATGCTGTGCACACTCTCACTGTGTTATAAACTACAAGCTCCTGTGTAGGCTTGAGTCTTCTCTGAATTTGTTTGATGCATTCCTGGAACATCAGCGTCTCTGATAAAGCTGCTAAGATCAAGTCTGGGAATGAGAAAAGTTGAAGACTCAATCCTAGACCCAGGGGTTCCACCACAAAAGCCCAACATTTTCTGCTTTTAGAACAACTACTTCAAAAGCCTGAATGCAATGCTTCCCCTTTCTGCTTTTTTGTTGTTACTGTTGTAGAGAGCTCTGAGCACTGCCTACCATGCACTCCACTCAGGATACCCCTACAAGGTGGATGTTTCCATGTTAGTGCCTTTCCCCCTTTCAAACAGGAGAACGAGACAACTCACTGCTGGGCTTTCCATTTTTCCTAACACTGACCCCTAGCCTTGCTAAGACCCAGATCAAAGGTTTAAAGTTATCTCTTTCAGTAGCACTTCACCTGTATGATCTTCCTTCTAAAACCCATAACCCCAGCCTAACCATAAGAAAATATTAGACAATGGCAGGACGCTGTGGCTCATACCTGTAATCCCAGCACTTTGGGAGGTCGAGGCAGGCGGATCACCTGAGGTCAGGAGTTGAACCAGCCTGGCCAACATGGTGAGACCTCATCTCTACTAAAAATTAAAAAAAAGTATTTGAGGATGGTGGCACTCGCCTGTAATCTCAGCTATGTGGGAGGCTGAGGCAAGAGAATCACTTGAACCCAGGAGGCGGAGGTTGCAGCGAGCTGAGATCACATCACTGCACTCCACCCTGGGCAACACAACGGGACTCTGTCTCAAAAAAAAAAAAAAGAAAGAAAACATTAGACAAATTTCAGTTGAGGGGCATCCTAGAAAATACCTGACTAGTACTCCTCAAAAACATCTAGGTCATCAAAAACAAGGAAAGTATGGGAAGTTATCACAGTCTGGAAGAGCTTAACTAACCATGGTGACTAAATGTGAATCCTGGATGGGAATCCTAAGTAAAACAAATGAACAACAACAAAAGAAACACACACACACACACATTAGGTTAAAACTATTAAAATATGAATGAAGTCTGGAATTAAGTTATAATAGTGATTCAACATCGGTTCATTTGTTGTGACAAATATGTCATACTAACGTAAAATGTTAACAATAGCATGAGGGATATTTGGAAACTCTCTGTACAATCTTCACAGGTTTTCTGTAAACCTAAAACTATTCTTTAAAAAACAAACATGGGTTTTTAAATTTTATTTATCTCTTTACAGACTTAGTTGAATTTCTTAGATAAGGAGAAAAAAATGAGTTTGTAGCAAAACTCCTCAAGGAGATATCCACTCTTGCTGTCTCTCATCCTTTTCTTCTTGTTTCAATCTGTTCTGGCACTGCTATAAAGAAATACCTGAGACTGAGTAATTTACAAAGAAAAGAGGTTTAATTGGCTAATGGTTCTGCAGGCTGTACAGGAAGCATAGTGGCATCTGCTTGGCTTCTGGGGAGGCCTCAGAAAGTTGCTAAGTCATGGTGGATGGCAAAAGGGCAGTACGCATTTCACGTAACAGGAGCAGGAGTGAGAGAGAGTCGTGGGGGCGGGGGTGCTACACACTTTTTTTTTTTTTTGAGACGGAGCTTCAGTCTTGTTGCCCAGGTTGGAGTGCAATGGCACAATCTCAGGTCACTGCAATCTCTGCCTCCCAGGTTCAAGCGACTCTCCTGCCTCAGCCTCCCGAGTAGCTGGGATTACAGGCACATGCCACCAAGCCCGGCTAATTTTTTGTATTTTGAATAAAGATGGGGTTTCACCATGTTGGTCAGGCTGTTCTTGAACTCCTGACCTCAGGTGAGCTGCCCGCTTCGGCCTCTCAAACTGCTGGGATTACAGGCATGAGCCACCTCACCCCACCACGCACTTTTAAATGACCAGATCTCATGAGAACTCAATCACTATCACGAGAACAGCACAAGGGGATGGTGCTAAACCATTCATGAGAAATCCACCTCCACGATCCAACTACCTCCCACCAGACCCCACCGCCAACAGTGGGGATTACAATTCAACATGAGCTTTGATGGAGACACAGATCCAAACCATATCACCTCCTATCCTCTCTCGCCTGTGCCTACTCCAACCAGTCTGCCCCCACCACCAACTTCTCATCACTCCACTGACCAACGTCTTTGTCAAAGTTACCATTGTTCTCCAGGTTGCTATGTCCATGTTCAGTTCTCATCTCTTCTCATCTCTAGTCTTAGTTGGCCCATCAGCTGCACTTGCCACAGGTGACGGCTCTCTCTTCCTTGAATTACTGTCTTCACTTAGCTTCAGGACAGCATGACATCTTGGTTTTACTCCTTCGTCATGGGTTTCTCTCTCAGTCTCCTTTGCTGGTTCTTCCGCTCCTCCCCAGATGCCAAATTCTGGGGATCTCAGGGCTCAGCTCTTGGTCTCCTCTTTATTCATACTCATTTCTTTCCTTTTTTAACTTTTATTTTAAGTTCAGGGGTACGTGTACAGGTTTGTGGTAGAAGTAAACTCACGACACGGGGGTTTGTTGCACAGGTTATTTTGTCACCCAGGTGTTAAGCCTAATACCCATTAGTTATATTTCCTGATCCTCTCCCTTCTCTCACCCTCCATCCTCAGGTAGGCCTCAGTGTATGCTGTTCCTCTCCGTGTATCCATGTGTTCTCATCCTTTAGCTCCCCACTTATAAGTGAGAACACGCAGTATTTGGTTTTCCAGTCCTGCATTAGTTTGCTAAGGATAATGGCCTCCGGCTCCATCCGTGTTTCTGCAAAGGACATGACCTCATTCTTTTTTATCTCACCAGTATCATAGCTTCAAGTACCAGCTGAATGCTGATGAGTATCACATTTTTATCGCCAGCCCAGACCTCTCACCTAAACTCCAAACTCATATATCCAACTACTTCCTGATGTCTCAACATAGACGCCTCATATACATCTCAAACTTAGCAGATCTAAAACTGAATTCCTGATCTCACTTGCCAAAACTGCCTTGCCTATTCCATCTCGGTTGATGATGACGTCATCCTTTTAGTCACTGCGACCAAAAATCCTGACATCGTCTTTGACTCCCCACTTATTTTTACACCCCATAACCAATCCATTAGGAAATCTAATTCATCAAACTGTGAGTATAAAATTATGTATAAAGTACCTGTGATTTCCTAAATTGAAATATTATTAACCCACACGGTGGGGTAGGGGAAGAGGGTCCACCTTTCTCTCCACCTCTTAATGTTAGGATCTAACAAAAGTGACCCTGGAATCCTTCCCAGCTTGAATGCCACCTGTCCCCAGCACATGGCTGCAGCACATTAGCCTCCAACCATCTGAAGTTCTAGCTCTACCCCACCTAATTTCCATTTCCTGTCCTCACTCTGATACGCCCTTCATTCCTGCCCCAGCCTGCGCTCTCTCCTCCCCTCCTGCCATTTCCTCCCTGCCCTTTCCTCTGGGCTACCCTGGCTCCCTCCTGTCCCCACAATGCCTACATCTTCCCATATACTTCATCTCTGATGAAGGAAGTGTCCCAGTTGGCCTCTCATCCCAGATTACATGTCAATCAAAACAAGCCTTGTTGAATTCTTCCCTATTGCCAGGTCCCAGAAAGTCTCTCACTAAGACTTTACAAATCAATAAGTTATCCCAGCTTCTCTTCTATATGGCACCCATTTATCAAAGCTGCATCAACAGGTGAGTTAAGGTCCTAGCTTTCTCCCTTCCTGGCTGTTTAATGGGGAAAATTACAACACCTGCTTCATCCACCAATTCTGAGGATTAAATAAGATAATGAATGTCAAGGGCCTGGCACACAACAATCCCACAATAGGTGTTTGCTGTTGTTACCCTGATGTTACTATTGCCCTATGCACCACACTTCACACGCACAGTCTAATTTGATCTCTGCATTTTGGTTTGAGATTTACAAATCAAGATGGACTATCAACTTTTTACAGTTAAAGAAATTGAGGCTCAGAGTGGTTACAAGTGAGAGTTTTTCAACATGCTGCAGCTAGAAAGTGGCAAAGCAGAGATTCAAACTCAGGCGGGCCTGGCCCTAAAATGTTAGCTCTTGCTATATGGCATACTGTATTCTCAAAATGCCTTTCTCTGGGGAAGAGCAAATCCATAAAATGCATATACATGCACACTCCTTCTAGACACTAATAAGGGGCCAGGTTTGGTGGCTCATGCCTGTAATCCCAGCACTTTGGGAGGACAAGTTGAGTGGATCACTTGAGGTCAGGAGTTTGAGACCAGCCTGGCCAACATAGTGAGACCCCATCTCTACTAAAAACACAAAAATTAGCCAGGCATGTGTTCCTGTAATTCCAGCTACTTGGGAGGCTGAGGAGGGAGAATCGCTTGAACCCAGAGGCCGAGGTTGCAGTAAGCCTAGATCGTACTACTGCACTCCAGCCTAAGTGACAGAGTGAGACTCTGTTTCAAAAAAAAAGAAGAAAAACAGAAAGTAATAAGGAAATATGTATCAAAAAGTCTTGCAGATGCTCGTACCATTTATAAAATGCCTAAATAAAATGGTTAGAGTTACTTATAACGAGATATTATTAGTTTCTTTTTGGTTTGCACAAATGCGCATGATGTTTTACAGTAAGTTACTATTTCTGCTATCTCAAGACCACTCCTGGCCAGGCCCAGTGGCTCACTCCTGTAATCCCAGCACTCTGCAGCACTCTGGGAGGCCAAGGCAGGTGGATCACTTGAGTCCGGGAGTTCAAGATCAGTCTAGGCAACATGGCGAAAACTCATCTCTACAAAAAAAAAAACCAAAAAAAACAAAAATTGGCTGAGTGTGGTGGTGTGCACCTTTAGTCCCAACTACTCGGGTAAGGAGGATCACCTGAGTCTGGGAAGTGAAGGTTGCAGTGAACTGAGATCTTGCCACTGCACTCCAGCCTGGGCAACAGAGTGAAACTGTCTCAAAAAAAAGAAAAGAAAAAGAAAAAATACCACTCCTTTCTCTGGGTTGCATGGCATAAGAAATTACAATGGGTATACACGGCATCAAGGTACAAAGAGACCACAACTCCTGTGCACGCTTCCCAGGGACAACACGACTCTGAAAAGATGTGACACCCTCTGGAGGAGGACATGAATAGTCTCTTTCGGGGAAAGTAGGGTCTTGATCTAGTTTCTATTGCAAAATGTCATCATCCAGAATTCTTTCCAATAACACATCAGCCCCTTTGAAATTATCCACACATTTTTTTATTATACTTTAAGTTCTGGGGTACATGTGCAGATAGTGCAGGGTTGTTACATAGGTAGACACATGCCATGGTGGTTTGCTGCATCCATCCCCCATCACCTACATCAGCTATTTCTTCTAATGTTATCCCTCTAATGTTACCAATCCCCCTACCCCTGGCTATCCCTCCCCTAGCCCCCCATCCCCCAACAGGCCCCAGTGTGTGATGTTTCCCTCCCTGTGTCCATGTGTTCAACACCCACTTATAAGTGAGAACATATGGTATTTGGGTTTTTGTTCTTGTGCTAGTTTGCTGAGAATGATGGTTTCCAGTTTCATCCACGTCCCTGCAAAGGACATAAACTCATCCCTTTTTATGGCTGCATAGTATTCCATGGTGTATATGTGCCATATTTTATTTATCCAGTCATCATTGATGGGCATTTGGGTTGGTTCCAAGTCTTTGCTATTGTAAACAGTGCCACAATGAACATACGTGTGCATGTGTCTTTATAGCAGAACGATTTATAGTTCTTTGGGTATATACCCAGTAATGGGATTGCTGGATCAAATGGAATTTCTATTTCTAGATCCTTGAGGAATCACCACACGGTCTTCCATAATGGTTGAACTAATTTACACTCCACCAACAGTGTAAAAGCGTTCCTATTTCTCCACATCCCCTCCAGCATCTGCTGTCTCCAGATTTTTTAATGATCGCCATTCTGACTGGCGTGAGAAACTTAAAAGCTTCTGCACAGCAAAAGAAATGATCATTAGACTGAACCAGCAACCAACAGAATGGGAAAAAGTTTTTGCAATCTACCCATCTCACAAAGGGCTAATATCAAGAATCTACAAAGAACTAAAACAAATTTACAAGAATAAAACAACCCCATCAAAAAGTGGATGAAGTATATGAACAGATACCTCACACATTTTTTTAAAGATGCTGTTTGCTTACTGTTTTTTCCTTTCGACTCTCTCTCCCATCCTGTTGTTTCTATATTTGATACAAATATTTAAATTAACCATGGTAGCAGAAGGATGGTATGCATTAGGGCTCTGTTGAACTTGGCCTTGATGCCCAGGGCCCAGGTGCAGGTCTCTCCAACAGCAAGGCAGACACCTGTTAGCCAGTGATTTTTTTTTCTTAGAAAAATAATATAAGAACTTCTAGTTAAAGATGACAAAATGAAAGTGATGTAGCTCCACTTTTTTCTCTGAAACCCACAGCCCTCCTTCTTTGATGAAATTAGAAAGCAGTTTCAATCCTGAGCTGCAGTTGGTTGTGAAGATGAGAATGGGAGGGTAACAGGGAAACCCACTGGGAAGGGTTAAGGTGCAGCTCAAGTGAAAACAACAGAAGTGAAAGCTGCAAGTGCAGATCCTGGCACATAGTAGGTGCTCCACAGCCTTTATTCATGAAGGAGGCTTGTTTTCTTCAAGCAGAGGAGCTGCTAAGCTTGAGCCAGGCTAGGAGGAAGGCTGTGGAGAAGAGCCAGCATGAGTGAGGGCCACTGCCAGGAGAGGTGCCTCTTTTTCTCTCTCTCGCTCACACACACACATCAAAACACACACACATACACATGGAAACACACACATACAAGCACAAACACATACACAATACACACACACAAACATACAACACCACACACCAACAGATACAAATGGAAACACACACACAAACACACAGACACAAACATACATACACACATGTACACACAAATAAACATACACACATATACATACACAGAAACACATATACGCAACACATACATATACGCAAACACACAGCAACACACACACAAACACATATACATGGAAACACACATCAAAACATACACAAACACACACACACAAACACATACACAAACACACACACAGATACAAACACACAGAAACACACATACAAACACATACAAATGGAAACACAGACACACATACATACACACTTTCTCCATGAGAAGGGGCAGAGTCCAGGCCAAAGCCATGGAATGAGATCCTGGGGCAGAACCAGCCACAAGTCAGCCAGTGGGAGGGGTCAGGGAGATCTGGAGCGCATGTTGATGCTGTCCTCATCCCCAGCCTTCAGTCCAGACCCTCTGCCTGGTACCCAACCTGAGGCTGGAGAGAGGGTGTGGCTGAGCTTCAGCCCTGACAAAGGCCACATTTCTCTGCCAGCCACAGCTGTGGCCCATGGGAGACAGCTAGATCCCAGGCTGGGGCCCAAGACGTCTGGCCCTGTCCGGCACAGTGATTATCTTGATATGCAAACTTGAGGAAGTTACTCTCCCTCTCCAGTCCTGAATTTTCCCTTCTGTAAAATGGGAATAGCCACACTGCCTTGTCTTCCTCCAAGAACATGGTTGTGTGGATCTGCTGAACCATGAACAATAGGAAATTGCTTTGTGACTCACCCAAAACATTAGTCACTGTGATTATTATAGTCATCATCATTATTGTTCCTCAATCCACATGCCAACTGTCCCCCACCCTCTCTCTCCTCTTGCCCTCTGGAATGAGCTGAGTTGACAGTGGAAGGCTCCCCAGCCCTCACACGAGTCCCTCCCTGATTTCTCTCTCTCCTCCAAAACCCTCTGCCTTTTGCCAGCTGTACTGAGTCAAGGGAAGGTCCCCACTTTCACCCCAAGTGTTCTCTCTATTACTGACCACCCTGATGAAGTGGGAAGAGCCCTGCCCATCAAGGGGCTCACTGATGGTCTGGGGCACATCCCATGCCCTCTCTGACCTCAGCTGCCTCATTTGTAGAGGGAAAGTGTTGATGCAAACCTCATAGTGTTGGTACGAGCACTACACAGGATCATGTAGGATAAAGAGCCCATTCCAGGCTGGACGCAGTGACTCATACTCATGCCTATGATCCCAGTGCTTTGGGAGGCTGAGGTGGGATGATCACTTGAGCCCAGGAGTTTCAGGCCATCCAGGACAGGATAGTGAGATCTCATCTCTACAAAAAATGAAAAATTAGCTGGGTATGATGGCATGCATCTGTAGTCCTAGCTACTCAGAAGGCTAAAGTGGGAAGATCACTTGAGCCTGCGAGAGCAAGGCTTCAGTGAACTGTGATTGTGCCACTGCACTCCAGCCTGGGTGACAGAGCCAGACCCTGTCTCCAAAAAAAAAAAAAGGAGGGGGGGATGTGTAGAGCACAGGAGGGGGCTGGACAATAGGCTCTGAGAAGCATGTCATTGTATTTGCCTGTATAGTATAAAATAACTGAACTATGCAGATATCCATTATTAATGAATAATCAAAAGAAATACAACACATACATAGAGTAGAATATTATGCAGCCCTTACAAAGAACAAAGGAAGGCACGGTCAGAGTTCTTGGATGCAAGCAACAGACACGCTGCGCCTGGCTGAGAGCAGAAAGGCCATTGCACAACTCCAGGGTGCACAGTCCACACTGGGCTCCATGTAAAAACCTGCCTCCTGCGATGCTTTTTGAAACTGTACAACCTGGAAGCTTTCCAAAGATATCAGGGAGTTTATAGAAATAATGATCAGAAACCAAGAAAGTCAGCCAAGGTCACCGGCAAGAATTACCTGGTCAGGATTTTGTCAGTGGCTCTGAACACCATCCCCATCATAAATGACTTTCCAACTGTTCCTGCACCTTTGGCCTATTCTTTCAAGACTATATCCACAAAGAAAAGGCATAGAATAATGAAACCTCAGCCATGCATATTATTTATTAACAAACACTCATGTTTGTCTACACTATACGCCAGGCACTGTTCTAAGAATGTTAAGTGGATGGTCTCCTGATTGCTTTATCCGAATAAGTTTAATGCTCACAACAGTTCTATGAGGTTGGTGCTATTGACTTCATTTTCTGAATGACAAAACAGAGAAAACGTGTCCAATTCATTTGACAAATAAGCAAACCTGGGATTCTAAACCAAGCAAACTGGTTTTGGAGCACTACGCCAGCTGCCTCTATAGACTTAGGAGATGTCTAGAAGGAATCACAAGAAACGATTCTGTGGTAATCTCTAGGGAATGGGATTAATGGAAGCAGGGGATCTTTTCTTCACTTGATAGGTTCTATGCTATATACGTTTTATTTGTTTATTTTTTGAGACAGTCTCACTCTGTTGCCCAAGCTGGAGTGCACTGGCACAATCTCAGCTCACTGCAACCTCCGCCTCCCAGACTCAAGCTATCCTCCCACCTCCGCCTCGCAAGTAGCTAGGGTTACAGGTGCACACCATCATGCCCACCTAATTTTTCTATTTTTAGTAGAGATAAGGTTTCATCATGTTGGCCAGGCTGATCTCAAACTCAAATGATTCACCTGCCTTAGCCTCACAAACTGCTAGGATTACAGGCGTGAGCGACCGTGCCCGGCCTAAGTTTTATTTTAACAATGACCCCGGATGGCTTGTACAATGAAAAATATTTTTAATAAAAGGTTTTATCTATCTGATTTTTTTTGTTTTAGTCTGTGTATATGAAGCCAAAAACTAAGCTAGCCCCGAGGGAAGGAGGGCTTGAGTGCGCAATGAGCCACCAAGGGATTCTGCAGGGGTTGGCGTTGGAGGGACAATGTGTTGGGGACCTGAGATGAGCAGGAGGTGATTGCTGCCACTCTTCTGCATGCTGCCGGGGTTTGCTAATTGATAGTTTTCCTTCTGTTTCACTATCCTGGGTCCAAAGAGCCAGAAGAGTAGACAACCCTTGGAGACAGCAGCTGTGCCAGCTGCAGAAATGGAACGAGTTGTGACCTAGAATAGAAGGAGTTCAAGGTCAAAAACCACGGAGAAACGGAGCCAGACAACACAGACAGAGGCGAAACTCAGAGAGGGAGCCCAGCACTAGGCTGAAGGGACGGGCCCTTCCTGCCCTGCACTTTCCCACCCAAGGCCACGTCAAGTGCATGTTACTAAGTCTAAGAAACAGCTCTGGAAGTGGTATCTCTGCTAACCACGAGGGAAGATACCGCCCTTTTTTCATGATTCAAACTCTCCAGGGAACCAAGAGGGCTGAGGGCGCTGAGTTCCCTCCGCAGGACCTGGGCTCAGGACTCCGTCAGCATGTCCGTGCTCTGTTCCTGATCTTAACAAGCTCTAAAAGCCATATAAATCCCTGCTTGTCTGGGCACCAACAGACCCAGGCTCGGTGGCTTCTCCTTCTGAGCTTTCTTGGCAGTGTTACTCTCCTCGCACTGTTACTTGGGTTCTCACTTTCTGTTCTTGGGTTAATGGATGTTTGTTTTACTGAATTCATGAGTCCTTTGTAAGTCTTCTACCCCGTGACATAGGATGGGCGTATAAACAAAGAAGCAAGGGCTACCTGCCCTTATGTGAGGCATGACTAGGGAACTGGAATTCCATTCTATACAGCAGGGTAGAGGGGGTAGGAAGAAAGGGAAATGAGAGAAAGGAACCAAGAGGTGAGCAACGGAACTGGTACCTGTCAACACCAACACACACCTGGTACGTAGCAGGGCTGGTCTTCAAATCCAGCACTATGGGACTAACTCATGGGAACAGAAGCAGCTTGTAGGCTTCAGTGGTGGGGCTGGCAGAGTGAGGAAATGAAGGGAGAAGGACAGGCTCTGCTGCCCAAGTGCCAGATGCCAAAGGCCTGCAAAGGCTCTAGGACCCAGCTCCAAATCAGAGCTCCAGCGCCATCCAGTGGCCACGAGGGAGATTGCAGGAGAAACGAATATGAGAAAAGAAACCCGAGGAGGCAGTGCTGGCCAGCTCCAGGGAGGGGAAAGCGAAGAAGCCTGGCCTTTGCCCTCAGTGCCCCCTATCAGTTGACTATCCTGCCCCAGTTTGGCCTCCCCACCAGGCTTCTTCCTGGTACAACTGGTGCTTTCTCTCTGTGTGATCTTGGGCAGGCAACTCTGGCCTCTAGGCCTCAGTTTCCCCAAATGTAAAATGAGTGGTAAGGCAAGGTGAGGTCACTTGCCAAGTGGTGTCCATAGGGCTTTAGTTCATCTGATCCTCATGGCCAGTTAACATGATCGTTCCCACACCCCATACTCCAGTCTCTCCTGACCACACAGAGTTCATGCTTCACTCACCTGTAAAGTCCCCCGTGGCCTCCTGTGAAAATTCCAGCCACTGTTTAACGATCACGTCTCCGGAATTTCTGCCTCCTCTCATCTGAAGTTCCCTTTATCTGCTACAGGTATAGTCAGGTGGACCGCAGCCCTTCTAGCCTGGAGCTTCCACAACTCAAGAGCTTTTCTCAATTGTCAGTTTCTCCCTCTTCACCAAGCCTAGCAAGGTGCTTGGCACAGAGTGCTTAAGAGCAGCTGCTCTGAAGTCAGTCAGCCTGGCTTCAAGCCCCATGTGGTAGGCAGAATAGCCGTCCCCACAAAGAGGTCCACGTTTTAATCCCTGGAACCTGTGATTATGTCATATCACATTACAAAAAGGTCTTTGCAGATGTGGCTAAGATAGAGAGCCTGAGATGGGATGATTATCTTTGATCATCAAGGTCATACCAATATAATCAGAAGGGTCCTTATAAGACAGAGATGGAAGAGTCAGAGTCAGAGAAAGAGATGTGCTGATGGAAACAGGCTCAAATGATGTGGGGCCAGGACCCAAGGAATTCAGGTAGCCTCTAGAAGCTGGAAAAGGCCAGGAAACAAAAGCCACCGGAAGGAATAAAGCCTCGCCAACACATCTTAGACTTCTGATCTGAAAACTGTAAGGTAATAAATTTGTGTTGTTAGCCACTCAATTTGTGGTAACTTATTAGAGCAGCCATAGGAAACATCCTGGTTCAGTTTCTTACTGGTTATTTTACTGTTGGAAACTTAACCTTTCTGTGCCTCAGTTTCCTCATCTGTAAAATGGGGATGATAAAAGCAATAATTCTTATTTCATAAGATGGTTGCAAGGATAAAACGATAATCAGTTACAATAATGCCCAACACTAAATATGTTAGCTACTTAACATATTTAACAGCGTGCAGAAGAGTGGTGGCAATCACCTGCAAATCAGATACAATAATGCCCAACACTAAATATGTTAGCTATTACTGTAAGAATAGTTAACAGCTACCATTGATTAAGGGCCTGACAGGTACCAGGCACAGTGTCACATGCCTTAGAAGAATGTCCTTGATACTCTCCAACACCCTTGGGGGTAAGAATTCCAATCTCTACTTTGCAGATGAGGAAACAAACACAAAATAACTTGCCCCAAAGCACTCTAGGACTGGAAGCATTTTAAACTTCGTGGTTTCTTGCATGCATCTGGAAAATGGTACTGGTTTGTGTTCTTTGCTGATGGAAGTGTTTTCGGAGGGGTTGAGAGGGTGACAGAAGGAAGGCCCCAGGCTGGGTAGACAGGGGTCCTAGCTGATACCTAGTCTTCCCACCTTAGCGCAGGAGGGAGTTAAAATTGGGCAAAGCTCATTTATCCACTCCCACTCCATCCATTTAAGGTTCAATTACTGCCTCTTGCTTTCCCACCAACGCCACCCCCACCACGCACCTCTCACCAGCGCTCAGCCCTAGCAGCTTTTGAGCCATATTTGGGGGCACCACGGGATAGGCCTGGCCAGAGAGTGAAGCGTTCAGTCCCCTGGGGAATGGGGTGGCGCACACTTGCTCAGACCCCAAGGATTCCTGTTGAGCCCCCTCCCTTCCCGCAGCCTGCATAAGGAGCCATCTGTTCTCCGCTGAACAAACAAGCAGGGGAAAGCGGCGCCCCCGCGCCAGACCCCCGCACAATGCGCCTTTCTCCAAGGAGACGCCGCCCGGGCGCCAGCAGAGCGTGCTCCGTCTGGCTTCCCCTCCCCCTAGCGGTGCAGCAAGACCCAAAAACGGACCGGTGGAAATCAGATTTTTTTTTTTTAAGAAAAAGAAAACAAACAAATCCAACAAAGAACTGAGAGCAGCACGCGGCGAGGGCGTGCCGGTCTAGCACGTGCCCCTTCCCCCACCACCCGCTATCCCCGTGACCCCCGCAGTCCGCCTTCTCGTCCGGGCGAGGCCAGCTCAGCGCAGCGCTGGAAGCCCGCCAGCGCCTCCGCCCCGACAACCCAATCCTGACGGGCCCAGGTTCTGCCTGGTCCCGGGGCCCCGATGGCGCGCAACTGGCACCGTCCGTGGGGCCGCGCCCCAGCCCGAGTGGCCCTCACTTCTGGTTGGCCAGATGGTTCTCCAGATTCTCCAGGCGCGCGGTCAACTGGGCCAGTGAGCGGTTAAGGAAGCCGCTGGGGTTCGCCGCGGTCCCTTCACTTTCCCTCCAGCCCGGGCCACCAGCCCCAAAGGATATGGTTCCGCGTCAGGTTCTCGAGCGCCCCCAGCGTGCGGCCCTGGAACTCCACGAGGCTTTCGCATTCACATGGGCTCCGAAGCTCTGTCCCGGCGCCAATGCCCTCCTCTGCGAGCCGGGCACAGAGGGTCAGGGGGATGAAAAATTGCGCTAGCCTTGGCCCTCTCATTTCCCTGCACTGGGCCTATGGTTGAGTATATGGGCTTTGGATTCAGAGAGACCTGGGCTGAGTCCCAAGCTAAGTAGCTGTGAAATACTGAGAAACTCACTAACCTTTCTAAGCTCAGTTTCCTCATCTATAAAATGGATATAATGAAAGAATGTGTGCATTAGTGGCTTCGAGGATTCAGTCACCTGTGTATGTGTGCGTGTGTGTGTTCATGTGCACAACTTACAGGAGTGTTTCTCAAACCTTAATGCTCACTGAAATCATCAGGAGAGCTTGTTAACATATAGATTCTGATACAGAATAGAGAAGGAGTTCAGAAGCTACATTTCTAATAAGATCCCAAATGATGCTGATGCTTCTGGTCTGTGGACCCCACTTTGAGTAGCACTCTCCAAATAAAGTTGTATGCAATGATGGAAGTATTCTATACCTGCCCTAGCCGAAGCAGTAGCCATAAGCCACATGTGGCTGTTTAACACTTGAAATGTGACTGGTGCCACTAAAGGACTAAAATTTATTTTATTTCAATCCATTTTAATTAAATAGGTACCTGTCATAGTTACTGCCTACCTTTTTGAAAAAGCAGAGATCTAGAACACTGCCTGGTTCAAGTAAATACTTTACAGCAGGAGTCCCCAACCCCCAGGCCATGGACCATTACCAGCACATCACATGGACCAGTACCAGCCCATGGCCTGTTAAAAACTGAGCCACACAGGCGGGAGGTGAGCAGCCAGCAGGCAAGGGAGCGTCACCTGTATTTACAGCTGCTCCCCATCGCTCCCATTACAACCTGAGCTCTTCTCCTGTGAGACCCGTAGCATTGTTAGATTCTCATGGGAGCACAAACCCTATTGTAAACTCTGCATGGGAGGGATCTAGGTTGCAGGCTTATTAAGAAAATCTAATGCCTGATGATCTGTCACTGTCTCCCATCACCCACAGATGGGACCATCTAACTGCAGGAAAGCAAGCTGAGGGCTCCCACTGATTATACATTATGATGAATTGTATAATTATTTCATTGTATATTACAATATAATAATGGAAATAAAGTACACAATAAATGTAACGTGCTTGAATCATCCTAAACCATCCTCCCCACCACCATCATGGAAAAATTGTCTTCCACAAAACCAGTCCCTGGTGCCAAAAAGGTTGTGTAACACTGCTTTATAGTGTATTTCAACTAGACCAGTGATTCTGAAAGTGTGGTCCTTGAACCAGCAGCATCAGCATCATGTAGGAATTTATCAGAAATGCAAATTATCAGACACCACCCCAGACATACTGAATCAGAAAATCTGGAGTTGAAGCCCAGCAATCTGTGTTTTTAAAGGTCCTCCAGGTGATTCTGATGTACCCTAATGTTTAGAAACCACTAATCCTGATCCAACGCTATCTCCCTATCATCTCAACATCTTGAGGGTTGGGCAGGAGACCTTATAATTAAAATTGGCACATGTTTTTTCTTAGCAGCACATAAAATAGTGGTGAATCTTAAAATGAATGGTATCTTAGATTCACTAAAATTCTATAAGCATATGCCATTGTTAAGATTACAGAGAGGCCAGGTGAGGTGGTTCACACCTGTAATCCCAGCACCTTGGGAGGCCAAGGCGGGTGGATCATGAGGTCAGGATTCAAGACCAGCCTGGCCAAGTTGGTGAAACCCCGTCTCTACTAAAAATACAAAAAATTAGCCGGGTGTGGTGGCAGGCACCTGTAATCCCAGCTACTTGGGAAGCTGAGGCAGGAGAATTGCTTGAATCTGGGAGGCAGAGGTTGCAGTGAGCCAAGATCACACCACTGTTCTCCAGCCTGGGCGACAGAGCCAGATTCCATCTCAAAAAAAAAAAAAAAAAAAGAAAAGAAAAAAAATTGCAGTGAATGACTTTAAAAAAATGCTACAACAAAAGTACCTTAGGAATACAAAGAAAAGGATTGCAAGTAGTGCAATAATAAGCCCAATGCCTGTCCTTTAGCCTTCAACAACACTACTGTAATGATTTAAAAGTTGTCTCTTCATCTTGGTCTTGTATGTACTGTTAACAAACTGCTGTAAGTCTTGTTATTGACAGCAATCCAGCAAAAATCCCTACTTTTGCAGGTGGAGAGACCAAGGGCTGGAGACAGGAGACAGTGATACCACCAACTGGTAAAGAGCCTTGATCACAGAGCCCAGACTTCTTGTAGAACTCTAGAGCTAGAGGTAACCTTGGGCAGCCAGTGCCTCCCCAGTTACAGAAAAGAAAAGTTAAGGTAGGGGTGGGGGTAAGTGACTTGTCCAAAGTCACACTGCGGGGCATGTAAGAGTCAGCACAGGAAGAGCCCTGAAAGAGCAGCTAATCCAGGGACTCTACAATAATTAGAATTAGCTGGGGTGGGGGTGGGGGTGAAGTGTATGTATGTGTGTGTGTGTGTGTATTTGTATACATATATATGCATATGTGTGCATGGGCACGTGCGCACACACACGTGTGTGTGTGTGTGTGTGTGTATATATATATATATAAATATATATATATACACACACACACATATACTTTTTTTTGAGACAAGGTCTCACTCTGTTACCAGGCTGGAGTGCAGTGGTGCAATCTCAGCTCACTGCAACCTCCACCTCCCAGTTTCAAGCAATGTCCTGCCTCAGTGCACACCACCATGCCCAGCTAATTTTTGTATATTTTGCTAAAGACAGGGTTTCATCATTTTGCCCAGATGGTCTTGAACTCCTGATCTCAAGTGATGCACCCGCCTCGGTCTCTCAGAGTGCTGGGATTACAGGCATGAGCTACTGCGCCTGCCCCCACTACGTATACTTAAAAAAAAAAAAATATTCTCCAGACCCAGATCAGCCCTACTTAATCTGTTTTCTGGTGCTGGAGCCTGATAAACTGGAGGAAGAGTCACATCTTAAGCCTGGGTTAGTGTCTAAAGACCCTAGGGTAAAAGTTACCCTAGAGACATTCCCTATATCACCTAGAGCACAATACACACAATTCAGGAGCCCCCTTCTCCTCCACAGGTAGAGTTAGTCTTTTTCCTCAGCTGAGCACCAGATGATGAAGCAGAAGGATTGCACTTATGAGCTACATTGCTCCCCCCACCAAAACAAAACAAAACAAACTGAAAAACAAACAGTCCTGCGTGTACTTACAGTATACTCAGTCCTGCCACTTTGCCAAGTTCACAAGGTTGAATTCTAACAAGTACAGGGGATATATGCTGTGACTCCACTTATAAATGCTGTCTGGTGTGCCTTCAAAAAAATTTTCCCAAATTATTCTGAACCTCCACTGATTTGGGGGGTGGGTAGCTTAGTCTAGGGTTTCTTAGACTTTAATATGCTTACAAATTACCTGAGAATCTTGTCGAGGTGCAAATTCTGATTTACTCAGTCTGGAGAGCACCAGAAATGTTTCAGTTCTAAGAAGCTACCGGGTCACCACCCTGCAGCTGGCCTGCGGACCACATTTGGAGGAGCAAAACTCTTGTCTAGTGAGCCCAACCTCTGGCTATGACTACAAAGAGGGTAGGGGGTGACTAGGAAGGGGAGATATCAGAGGGTGGGCAATGAGAGATAGGAAGAGCCCCGAGAGAGGTGCTCTCACCTGGACAGATGCTGCCTTTGAGATTCTCCAGCAGGTGCGTCATGGTGCCAAAGTCCGGGGCATAGGACACGTGCAGCTCTGCTGGCTCCGAGGCGATCTTGCGCAGCTCTGCTTCTACTGCCTTGCCCACGCCCACGGCGTACATGACGATGCCTACAGGGCCGGGGACTCAGAGGGTGCTCCAGGCCTCCGAAAAGCTGCCTCCCCGCGTCTGACCCAAGCCCAGCCCGCTGTGTCCCATGCCAAACCCACCTTCCTCCTTGGCGCGCGCTGCCCACACCGAGATGTCATCCTGGGAGCGGCCATCGGTGAAGACCAGGCCAACGCGAGGCACGTTGAGGGCACGGGGCCGCGCACCCTGTGCCTCGGAGAAGCTGTGCTCCACCATGTGCCGCAGCGCCAGCCCTGTCATGGTGCCGCGCTCCATGTACTCCACGGCCAGGACCGCCTGCTTCACCTCGGCTGCGGTGCCGTAGCGGCCCAGAGGGAACTCCGTGCGCACGCGGCTCGAGAACTGCACCAGCCCCACACGCGTGCCCTCGGGGGACACATCCAGGAAGTCCACAATCTGGTTCACGAAGCGCTTCACCAGCTCGAAGTTTTGTGGACGCACGCTCTTGGAGCCGTCAACCAGCAGAACAAGGTCCACGTGTCCTTCCCGGCACCCTGCACAGCCAGAAGAGCTTGAATTGAGGGACCAGATTCTTGACTGGCAGCAGCTATCTATCCATCTAGTCATTCATTCGCAAACATTTGTTATATAACAGACATTTCCTGAGTCTTTGCTGTGCTGGGCAGTGTAATAATTATTGCCATCATCACAACCACCACCATCATCATCATCATCATTGCCCTTGACATTTATTCAGTGCTTAGAACAAACCAGACACTCTGCTAAAAGCATCTTTTTAAACAACACTCATAATAATGACCACAATAACTACCATTTATTGATCATCTACTATGTATCAGGCACACGTCTAAGAACTGTACCAATATTAACAATAATAATAACAAAAACATTATTCACTGACAGCTTACCATGTGCCAGGTACTGGGTGAAGGGCTTATATATATTCTCAGTCCTCCCAATAAGCTTGAGTATTGTCCCTGTTTTCTATAACCTGAGATTCTGATGGATAAAGTGATTGCCCCACATTTCATAGTTAGTACTGACTGAGCCAAGACATGAAGCCAAGTCCGTCTGACTCCAAAACCCATGCTCCTGAATCACTCTACAATGCTGCCTTCCCTATTCTGAGCCAGGGAATTTGCTAGGACCAAAGAGGGTTCAACAAGAATTAAAACATAATCCTGATCCACGAGGACAGAGCAGAGCAAGTCAGATATGGCATATGCTCTGGTCAAGGAAAGTGCTAGAAGAGAAGAGCATGCAGCCAGGCACGGTGGCCCACGCCTGTAATCCCAGCACTTTGGGAGGCTGAGGCAGGTGGATCACCTGAGGTCGGGAGTTCAAGACCAGCCTGACCAACATGAAGAAACCCCATCTCTACTAAAAACACAAAATTAGTTAGGCACGGTGGTGCATGCCTGTAATCCCACCTACTTGGGTGGCTAAGGCAAGAGAATCTCTTGAACCTGGGAGGCGGAAGTTGCAGTGAGCCCAGATTGCGCCATTGCACTCCAGCCTGGGCAATAAGAGAGAAACTCCGTCTCAAAAAAAAAGAGAGAGAGAAGAGCATGCAGCAAGAAGATTGCTGTGTGTGTGTGTGTGTGTGTGTGTGTGTGTGCACGCGCGCAAGCGCACATGCGTGTGCACGCGGCACAGGGAGGTGTTGATAGTTGTGCCATCCAAGAATCAGAAAGCAGGCCCTCATTAGACATATATCTGCTGGCACCTTGGTCTTGGACTCCCCAGCCTCCAGAACTGTGAAAAATAAATGTTGTTTAAGCCACCCAGTCTATGGTACTTTGGTATAGCAGCCTGAATAAACTAAGACAGTCTTGAAAGATCAGTAGGAGTTTGCCAAGGCAGTGAGGGACAGTCTAGAAGGTGGGATGCGGCACATACAGAGGCATGCAGAGCTCCAGACACATTCAGGGAGGGCAGGCCAGTAAGACTGAAATGTTCAAGTGTGGCAGGAGATGGGCTGATGGAGTTGGCTGAAGCTAAGGCAGCGGTTTCAAAATTTTTATCACAGCCCACAGCAAAAATAATAATAATGAGAATACATCATGAGGCATTCACATAGAACTAAAGTTTCAAGAATAATATAACAATTTCTACAGGCAGTAAGCTCTATGTTGTCTTCCATTCTTTATTTTTTTTAATGTTGGTTGTAACCCAGTAATTTGGTTTCATTATCCATAAATGTGGTTTTGCTCACCATTTGAAACACTTAAGGCTAAGTCATTTGATCTTTCTTCTGTAGGCACTGGTGAGCCACAGAAGGCTTATGTGCAAAGGAGGAGTGTGACCAAATATATATTTTTAAATTAACATTGGCAGTCGAGTAGAGGATTGTGGGGAGAGAGATGGAGGCAGGGAATGTCATCCCCTCCAATGTCACCCCCACGACACACACACACACATTCACACCACAGCCTAGGGGCCACAGCAAGGGCAAAGTCAAGGACACTCAGAATGTGCGCAGTGGGGCAGAAGCAGACAGAACACCCTCTCACCCATCACTCACTGTTGCAGCTCTTGCCATCTGCCTGAAGTTGCCGCCCCTCAGGGCACAGGCAGCGGTAGGAGAGGCCCTCGCTCACACACTGGAACTCACAGCCATGGTCCACGCCATTGCAAATGTCCCGGACTTAAAGGAGAGACAGGGCAGGATGAGTCAGGATAAATCCCACCAGCTAAGATCTCTTATCCCTCCCACAAATGTAGGAAAGCCCTCCTCACCCTGACAGCTCCTCCCATCGGGCTGCAAGTCATGGCCCTCCCTGCAGTGGCACCGTGGTCCACCAAGGGTGCTAACACACTCATGCTGACAGCTATGGTTCCCGAAGCTGCAGTAGTCAATGGCTGGCCAGAGGGAAGAAACAGCAAGATGTCACCTCTGACTGGAGCCCTTGGAGGCCACATTCCCGGGTGTGGCAGGAGGCGGGGTTGTTGCTCACCCCTGCAGCTCCTCTGGTCTTGCTGGAGTACAAAGCCAACTTGGCAGCGACAGAAATAGGAGCCCGGGAAATTGATGCAGTGGTGCTCACATCCATGGGTCCCTTCAGCACACAGGTCAATGGCTGAGGAAGAGATGAGGTCAGTACCTGCCCAGGGTTGCCCTTCTCAGCTCTGGTAGTACAACCGCCTGAAGAAATTTCTTTTCTTTTCTTTTTTAACCAAAATCAGGTGGAATAAGAAATTTTTAAGAACACCTATGCCTGGGCCCCAGCCCCAACAATCCTGACCTAATTAGTCAGGGCCCCTGTCCTCAAGGTGCTCTCTGACTTAGAGAGGACAGGTTTGGCCATTTTACCTGTCTGAGCCTCCATTTTACTATTTGCAAAATGGGAATATAATGGAAGAGAGTGATTGCTATTTACAGCTTCCTTCTGTGGAAGATGGGGAATTATTGCCCTGTTGAGCATCTTGATGGTCTGGATTTGCAAAGATGGCCGAGAACTGGACTGGAGAGAGGATAATTACCCTGTATAAAAAAGTGAGAATTGGCTGGGCGGCGTGGCGCATGCCTGTAATCTCAGCACTTTGGGCAGCCAACACGGGGAGATCACTTGAGGTCAGGAGTTCGAGACCAGCCTGGCCAACATGACAAAACCCCATCTCTACTAAAAATACAAAACTTAGCTAGGCATGGTGGTGGGTGCCTGTAATTGCAGCTACTAGGGAGGCTGAGGCTCAAGAATCGCTTTAACCCAGGAGGCGGAGGTTGCAGTGAGCTGAGATCGCCGAATTGCACTCCAACCTGGGCAACAGAGCAACACTCTGTCTCAAACAAAACAAAACAAAAAGACAGAAACAAGTTTGGGAGGTGGGTTGGAGCCAGATAGGAGACTGGCCTGAAAACAGGGAGAAAGAGGAGCAGAAAGCATGCTGAACTGTGGGCTCCCACCAGGGACTTGTGCGACCCTGGGCAATGCCTTTTTTTCTTAGGCCTGTAAAGTGATGGAGGTGTGCTTTTACTACCAAAGGGCCTTCCAGACTCATTGGTCTGATGCTGGGGAAATGGAGAGCCAAAGAAGGTTCAGGAGAAGTGAGATTGTAGGGCGGGGTAGCTCTCACCCAAACAGCTCTTGTGATCTGCTGCTAGCTTGTAGCCCGGGTAGCAGATGCAGTGGAACGTGCCCGGGGCATTGACACACTGGTGCTGGCAGCCATGTCTCCCCTCAACACACCAGTCCTTCCCTGAGGACACACAGGGCTAGACTTAGTAGAGAACAGATAGGCAGAAGCCTCCAACAAGAGAGAGCTGGGTGGGGATGAGATCAGAGGCAGGCATCACCCTCAAATGGCTTTCAGAGAGAAATAACTCATCTGAGAGGCTTGTACCAGGTAGGAGGGCTTAGGGAAAGAATAAGGCTTGAGGAGCCCCTGCGCGTCGGCTCAGAAGAGGGGGCACCCAGTTAGACATGTCAGTGGGATAGAACAGGACTCCACAGGGGCAGGAGTGGGTAGGGAGGTGGAGAGGTGCTAAATCAAGGTGGGCAGAATAAACTCAAAACATGGCCAGAACAGATCTTGCAGCATTTGTGGGAGGAGCTAAGATGATAATGGGAGGAGCCATCCCCATGTGGGAGGAGCCATCCCCGTGAGGGAAGGCCGTGACCCTTTGGAGCAGCCGATCGTCCTCAGCTTTGAGAATCACTGGTTCCTTGTGTGCAGGGGGTTGGTGTTGGAGTTTGACATTAAGCCTGTGGTAAGCTGTGGCGGGCAGGGCAAGAAACTATAGGTTGCTCCTTGTTGATGGAGCCTGAGCAGAAGTGGTCAGAGCTGAAATCTGAAACAGCCTGCGGTAGGTCCGAGCAACTCCACCTGGAAAGCGCGGGGCCACCCCGAGGGATGGGATTTACTGTGGTGGGAAAGGAATTCAAGCATTTGGATTGAGAGCTGGAGCTTCCCTCCAGCACTCTCCTAACTCACCACACAGCCGACCCTGGAACTGCAGGCCGAACTCCTGGATGAGGTCGAAGGACTCTACGAGGAAGACGTGCTCGTCCAGCGGGGGCGAAGCCATGGCGCGCAAGGAGCCCACGTCCGCGCGCTGCACCCCCACCGCGTAAATTTCAATGCCACGGGCGCGAGCCTGAGCCGCCACCTCGGCCACGCGGTCCTGAGGCCGCCCGTCCGTCACGATGACAGCGACGCGCGGCACACGTTCTTCCGGCGGGCGCGCGCCCTCGGCCACGCTGAAGGCCACGTTCATGGCGTACTGGATTGCCAGTCCCGTCATGGTGCCTTGCGCCAGCGGCACCAGGTCGCGGATGGCGCGCTCCATGTCTTCGCGGCGCGAGAAGGCGCGGAGAGGGAAGACGCTCTGCACTTGACTCGAGTACTGAATCACACCAACGCGCGTGGCGTTGGGACCCACGTTCAGGCCGCGGAGGAGGCCCACGAGGAACTGCCGCATGGTCTCGAACTCGAAAGGGCGCACGCTGCGGGAGCTGTCAATCACGAACACCAGATCCAGGGGCCCAGTGTGACACCTGGGACCTGCGGGGAGATCAGGGAAGACTCTCCTAGGTCAGCAAAACCTCACCTCTGAGGAGATCCCCCAGGGAAACTCAGGGGAAATGCCGCAATTCCGGCATAACAGTGCCCAGCACAGCAAAGGCAGGTTAGATAGATGCACTCACCCAGCATGTGCCTGGCACCTGGCCTAGGAAATTGCACAAATTCTCTCACCTCACAGCCCTGAGGGCTATTCCGAGAAGGTATTACCCATTGATGAAGGGGCAAGGAAGCATCACAAACTCAAAGCCTGCAGGGACCAGGCAGGCAACACGGATGAACTGTTTGGGTTAGGACTGCGGAGACCCAAAGAGCCTGAATCACTCCTAAATTGGGCAGGCAGCTCCATCCAGATGCTGCCATGCGCCTGCGAATTGGATGTTAGCAGATCCCTGGCTTTTTCAAGAGAAGTACCAAACAGGGATTTTTATGTAAAATTTCCTGGGTTTTCCATGTTTTCGAATAATTCTTCCAAATTAAACATCCCAATGGGCAGGTCTGCATGTGTCCCAAACTAAGCTACATCCTACAGATGAAGAAACTGAGGCCCAGAGAGGTGATGCGGGGAACTTAAACCCAGTCCCTATGTTCCAAAGCCTTGCTTCCCTCTCCCCAGCAGGAGGAGCTGGCTGCAGAGGGAGGACCTGCTTCGGCTCCTCTCCTCCCACTGGTGAGGGCTGGGCCCCAGCTCACCTGCAGACTGGAGCTGGGTTTCCCAGGGCTGAAGAAGGAACAGCAACACAGGCCAGCAAAGGCCTCTCATGGTGCTTGGGAACAGAGAATGGAGGTGTCAGAACCTGGATGGAGGAAGGAAAATAGAAAAGCAACAGTATTTACAGAGCTCTTATTCTGGGTGATAGGGACTTGGAGGGGGAAGAGAGTTGTGGGTTTATTTTATTACTAATTTCTCTATTTTTGTGTATTTTTGAAATGTTTCAGAATTTAAAATTTTTTATCACGGTGGGATTGCTGGGAAACACAAGGTGTTTTTTTGTTTTGTTTTGTTTTTGTTTGTTTGTTTGTTTTAATGGAGTCTTGCTCTATCTCCCAGTCTGGAATGCAGTGGGCACGATCTCTGCTCACTGCAACCTCTGCCTCCCAGGTTCAAGCGATTCTCCTGCCGCAGCCTCCGGAGAAGCTGGGACTACAGGCTCTTGCCACCAGCTAATTTGTGTATTTTTTGTAGAGACGGGTTTTGCCATGTTGGCCAGGCTGGTCTCAAACTCCCGACCTGAGGTGATCCTCCCACCTCAGCATAAGCCACCGCACTTGGCCCACGAGAGATTCTTTGTGAAACTGCGTAATAGTAAATAAAAATAGATACATAGACACAAATACACAAAATTTAGGGGGAAAAAAGCCTTTCTTAAATGTCAGGCACAGTGTTAAATGCTCTTCTCTCTTTGTGGTATTTAATCCTCTCTGCAATTGTAAGACTAAGGCTGTGATTGTCCCCATCATATAGACGAGGAAACTGAGGCTCAGAAAAGTTAATCGCTGTCGCCTACAGTCATTCGGCCAGAGAGTGGCTGCGGCAGAAGAATCCCACGCCTGCTGGTTTTTGTGAGCCAGCCTGGGTGTTGGGTGCCTCTCCTGCGAACCTCTGCAGACAGAAGCCCTTCCCCACCTCCGCCCAATCCCCTACGCACACAAGAAGCTTCTGCGTGGCTGTCTTAGCAACTCGCCAACTCCCCTATACCCCTCCACACACACAGGGATACGCGCTGCCCAGCTGCAGGCGCCGGGGAGGGCTGAGCGTGGTGGCGCGGCAGCTAGTGGAACAAAAGCCCCTGCGCACGAGAACGCGCGGCTTGGCGCTTGTTTCCCGCCTGCTCTCAGGAGCGACGGCCAGGGGGCGCCCGAGATGGCACGGGGCGTGGGAAGGCCACATCTGCCCAGCAGGTGCGCCCACCCCGAGCAAACAGCAAGCCGGGGCCCAGGGCCTTGGAGATAAGGCCTGGACAGGATATATCCCGCGCAAGAACCGGGGAGCAGGAGTGTGCAGGGTTCCAGCGACAGCAGCACTGGACTCGCCCAGAGGGCGGCGGGTGAGCGGCTGGGGCCCGGTGGAGCCGCCATGGACCCTGCAGGGGCAGCAGGTGAGCTCACCCTCCCGCGGCCCTGGAGACGCCCCGTGAGAACTACGAAGGACCCCCCACTGTACAGATAGGAAAACTAAGGCCCAAGAAGGCAGCCCACCGAGCTACAAAAACAGGATTAGAACCTAGGGCTCCTGGTTCCCCTTCTCCCTTTTCAGGCCCCCTGGCGCCTAGAAGTCACTAAACCTCTTTTCCTTCCAGTTCCCACCCTACCCGGGCGCCCCATGCTAAAGCTGTGTTAACCATTTTTCTGTTGCTGTTTCTTGGCAGAGAGGGCCAGCCGCCCCTAACCCAACCGCAGCCCCGCCCCCACCCCCCCAATTCCGTGAATGCACCTATTCTGAGCGAGGCCTGTGCTTGCTTCTCACTCCAAGCGGCCTTCTTGTCCCGGATTCTTCTCCCCTTTCCCCTCCCAGACCTGGTGGAAGAACAGAAATCTCTTTGGCAGGGCCGGTGTGGGAGGGTGACTAAGCTGGATGTGGCAGCGCTGGTGGAGGTGGGAGGGCGGGGAACCCTTCTCTAACTTGGGCCACAGCAAGGCCAGCATCCCTGGGCAGCATGAGGGTTAAGGCATGAGGGGCCCCTGCCACCCGCCATCCTTTCCCACTCAGAGACTCCTCTGGGTCCCCAAATCTTGGTTAAGGTTCCCCTCATCCTGTTCCTGGTCTGAGCCAACATCTCACCTGGCACCCTGCCTCCACCCCAGGAATCCTAGAAAGTCAAAATAGCGACTGCCCAAAGTTCATCACCTTTCCAAACCCCTCATTCTACAAAGAAAGAAACTAGGTCCAGAGAGGGTGGTGTCTAGCTGAAGGGCACACAGCAATGTCATCGCGGGGTTGACACTAGAACCCAGGATTCCTCTGCAGAGTTCATCCTTGTGTTAAAGAGAAAGATTCAGAGATGCTCTGAGGTGGCGTTGAGGGAGAGGACCAGGAAGGGAGGAGAGATCTGTAAATCATTTCTCAAATGTCCCTTAGGGACATTTCAGGGGGTTCCTGGAGGGATGGATGAGAGTAGAAAAGGGATGACCCTATTTTGATGGCCTTGCTGGTGGGGGCTTGATTTCAAAAGGACCCTGCAGAAGTGGGGAAGGGTACTGCGGGTCAGACAGGGCACCACAGGCCATGCCTCTGCTAAAATAGTCATCTGATCTGGCTTGACACTACTCCCCTGCAGACCCCGCAGTGCCTCCCAACCCTTTGACTCACCTGAGCCTGCGGGACAGATCAGAGATGCAGCGGCAGAGCGAAGCCGACAGGCGGAGCCTCCCGGGCACTTGGACCAGGTAACGGCGTGGCAGCGTGCCCTAGGTGGGAACTGCCAGGCAGCTGGAGCACGCAGAGGCAGCGGCTGCATTTAACCCAGGGCTGGCGGGTGGGGAGGGGAAGCGCTGGCTGCAACCCCTCCCACTGGCAGGGAGGGATTCCCCCCTTCCTCCTGAGAGGGGGCAAACTGAGCACCCCCTGCTCCTACCACCCTTGGAGCTGCAGACGGGGCTAGCTGCAGGCCAGGCTGGAATTCGGCTACAGCGGGAGACAGGAGACGGGGCAGCCACGCTCCGCAGCTGGAATGCGTTGGAAGCTTAGGAGGCACTTCCTTGAGGAGAGCCCCAAGGGGTGGAGCGGTCCTGGCTGTGGCTGCTGACTGCCTGGCCTGGCTTTGGAGGGTGCGGTCCTACACTGTCCCCTCCAGGAGTGAGGAGAGACTGGGTCCTGCCAAGAGGATAAAGGGCTCAGAAGGACAGCCTCAGTGTTCACGGCTCTCCTTGGGCCTCAACCTGCTAACCCCCCTCAACTCTCCCCACTACCACTCCTCTACTCGCTCCCTGCAATTGCTATGGCACACCCACCCACACCGATCCAGACCCCCAGGTTGGGAAGCCACCAGGCCTCTAGGCTCTAACCTGGCTCACTCCGCAGGACCCATGTCCTCTGCCTTGACTCCTGTAATCAAGGGAAGGAAAGCCCACACAGCAACAGGCCCCTTCTCATGGGAGAAAGGGAGGAATATAGCTTTGGCCCCAGAAAGGCTCAGATTCCCCCATGCCACCCCCGATCCCGGGACAAGGTTTTGGGCCCTTTCCTGATTGCAGGCAGGAGGCTAGAGAGCACTCCTAGGCCAGGAGCCCAGCAAAGGCTCCTCCTTCCCCCACCCCTCACCCCCACACCCTGCATTTCCTAGGGTGGGGAAACTTCATCTCTACCAATGCCATCAACCCTAAAATACTCTTCTCCATCCCAAGGCCAGTATAAGTGCGGCCTTTGAGTCACAGCCACGTGTCTCTATGGCCCTGGGCTCCAATGGGCAAGACGCCAGACCTGCAGAGTGGAACCTGGGTGGTCCCGTGGGCTCCGTGCAGGCCTCATTGAGCACCTCTCAGCCTAAATATTTAGCCTACAATTTGCAGCCTAGTCTCCTCCTTACCTAACGCTTCCTCTTCCTGATCCCATGGGGGCAGAATGTAGAGTAGCCCCACCCTTCCTCACTCACCCTAACCCCGTGCCTGCTTCATTTTGCTCAACCTGAGTGCTTGGACCCTGTGCCACCCTGACCCTTGGCTGTCCCTCCTTCGGCTGGTCAACCTTCCTGCCCCCCCAACCCCGCAGGTCATCCCCAGAGCACGCCACCATTCTGCGGGGAGGCGTGCGCAGGTGCCTGCAGCAACAGTGTGAACAGACTGTGCGGATCCTGCACGCCAAGGTGGCCCAGAAATCTTACGGAAATGAGAAGCGGTAGGTGCCTCGGCAGCCCCTCCCAGGTCTCTGCAGCTGTCGGCCCTATGCACCCCTGCATCCACCCACTGGGCCTCCTTTGGACCCAGGGGAGGCCTCAGGACTGAGATCTCAGCTATTGGTCAACCAGGGGCCTTGTCCCTCAGCCACCATTAGCCCCCACTTTGGTCTATAGTCCCACACCAGGAGATTCCCTGTGAATCTCCTGTCTCCATTCATTCACTCATTCTCCCACTTATTCACTTATTCATTCATTCAACAACTACTTACTGAATTTTTTTCTTGTATGCACCAGGCTCTATGGGCACTGCTGGGCACTGGGCATGCAGCTGAACAAGACAGAGACAGCCCCTGCTCTGTAGTCCACACTCTCACTCAAGTGTGGAAGAGACAGACAGTAAACTCCCCACAAATCAGTAAACAAGATACTTGCAGATTATGATGTGCACTAGAAGGAAAACTGAACAAGGCCATTTGACGGAAACTGAAGGCAGAGGGTACATTAGCTAGAAAGGCCAAGGAGGTCGAGAGACCTTTTGGGAGGTAACATCAGAACTGAAACGTGAATGTTAAAATGGAGCCAGACTGGAGAAAATCTGGGGAAAGCGTGATGCAATTAGAAGAAGCAGAAGGGCTGGGCGCAGTGAATCACGCCTGTAATCCCAGCACTTTGGGAAACAGAGGCGGCAGATCACCTGAGGTCAGGAGTTCGAGACCAGCCTGGTCAGATGGTGAAACTCCCTCTCTACCACAAATACAACATTAGCCGCGCGTGGTGGCGGGCGCCTGTAGTCCCAGCTACTCGGGAGGCTAAGGCAGGAGAATCGCTTGAACCCAGGAGGTGGAGGTTGCAGTGAGCCGAGATCGCGCCATTGCACTCCAGCCTGGGCAACAAGAGCACAACTCCGGAAAAAAAAACAAAACCAAAAACAAAAAACAACAACAACAACAAAAAAATAAGGTTTGGATATGGTTTTTTGTTTTGTTTTGTTTTGTTTTTTTGAAACGGAGTTTCGCTCTTGTTACCCAGGCTGGAGTGCAATGGCGCGATCTCGGCTCACCGCAACCTCCGCCTCCTGGGTTCAAGCAATTCTCCTGCCTCAGCCTCCCGAGTAGCTGGGACTACAGGCACGTGCCACCATGCCCAGCTAATTTTTGTATTTTTAGTAGAGACGGGGTTTCACCATGT
>PVKV010007023.1:45000-99563 GCA_004027835.1 Alouatta palliata | reverse complement strand
GCGCCCACACTCACTCAGGCTGGAGTATGCATCCCATTGCAGGGTGAGCTCACGTATGCACCCACACTCACTCAGGCTGGAGTATCCATCCCATTACAGAGTGAGCTCACATACGCGCCCACACTCACTCAGGCTGGAGTATGCATCCCATTGCAGAGTGAGCTCACATACGCGCCCACACTCACTCAGGCTGGAGTATCCATCCCATTGCAGAGTGAGCTCACATACGCGCCCACACTCACTCAGGCTGCAGTGTCCATCTCACTGCAGAGTGCGCTCACATACGCGCCCACACTCACTCAGGCTAGAGTTGTTTAGACACCCAGTTCAACTGCTAGGCATATCTTTGAGATGTGGGAGGAAACCGAGGTAGCCATGCGGAGAACATGCAAACTATATACAAACAGAAGCCCTGTCAGAGAAAAATAGACTTTTTTTCTTAACATTATTTTGAAACATTGAGGAAAGCCATGCTGAATGCAATAAATTATTTGAGGACCTGCTGTATGCATATTCATATACACTACTTAAACCAATTCTGGTTGCCCAGGCCTTAAAAGGTCTTCCTTATTTTCGAAATGAATGTCATCTCTAGTGGTGGACTCAGAGCCTGAGATTAAGCACTGTCGGATATCCAGTACTATTCTTGGAAAGAAGGAATTGAAGAGGGGGAGAGAAGCACGAGACTCAATGAATTGTCGGCTATAAAGAGTGGGAAGACAAGTCACTTGGAGTTAGGGAATAATCGGGCATGCTGGAATGTCCTGCCTGTAGGGAGGACCAGTTGAAGTTCCAGAGTTAGGGGCTGGCACGGACATAAAGGTAGGCACATCTGCAGGGAACAGGGACGAGTGGAAGGAGAAAAACAGAAAAAATACTTAGAAGTTCCAACTAGAATTTACTTTGCCTCTCATATATAATATCAGTAATGTCATTGCAAGTTAAAGTGATTAGATATGCAGATATTTTGTCTATAATAACTTTTCTCTTTTTTTTTTTTTTTTTTTTTTTTTTTTGTGACAGAGTCTTGCTCTATTTCCTAGGCTGGAGGGCAGCAGCAAGATCTTAGCTCACTGCAACTTCCACCTCCTGGGTTCAAGCAGTTCTCCTGCCTCAGCCTCCCGAGCAGCTGGGACTATGGGTGCGTGCCACCACCCCCAGCTAATTTTTTAAATTTTTAGTAGAGACGGGGTTTCACCTTGTTGGCCAGGCTAGTCTTGACCTCCCGACCTCAGGTGATCTGCCTGCCTCTGCCTCCCAAAGTTCTGAGATTACAGGCATGAGCCACTGCTCCCAGCCATGGTAACTTTTATTAGGTGTTACTTATCATTCTCATCAGGTAGGTGAATCTTGCTAACCATGTCTTAAAGACAAATAAATGGAGTCCTAGGAAAAATGATGAATTTGAGATGAGAAGAGTAAAGACAGAGATGAAGATTAAGTTCCAGGAAGAATGATGACTATCTTGAGAATAGAAACAAAATTAGCCTCTAGGTGGCCTATGAGTCAAGGCCTCTTTCTTTGATGAGGCATAGTCCTGCTGGTGGACAATTTTAACAAGTGTATCAGCTCCTGGGGAAATTCATGAGATACCAGCCTTGTTACCATCTAGTAAGTGCTGTATTTTACTTTGAGTCCTAGTGTCCTTCTGTACATATATATGTATATATATTTATATTTTGAGATGGAGTCTCACTCTGTCACCTAGGCTGGAGTGCAGGGTGCAATCTCAGCTCTCTGCAGCCTCTGCCTCCTGGGTTCAAGCAATTCTCCTGCCTCAGCCTCCTGAGTAGCTGAGATTACAGGAACCCACCACCATGCCCGGCTAATTTTTGACTTCTATGTTTTTCATACTAGTCCTACTGTCTAATTTATCTCTCTGTCCATGGGTCCCAGAAGAGCATTGGCACATTACACGTGGTCAGTAAACACTTGTTAGTTACATTCTGAGTGAATTATAATTAGCAGGGTTGGAAAGTTATTGATAACTTGTTTCCCAGAAGGGAGATTCGTACACTAGATTCTAAACTATATAAAGTATGTGTAGGAAGAAAGCCATTTTGTACAGAGTGATGCTCTTGACCCGGATTTTCTGATTACAACTCCCCACTCACAAACCCTTTCCATAACAGGGAACGTCAGAAGCAACAGGAGAAGAAAGAAAATAAATGACCCTTACTTTGCTGTACCTCACTTTCCTCCATTCACCTCAACTCAAATGCCTTCTGGAATTCTCTCACTATTTGGAATATATACCATGATACCATTGTATCAAGTATGTGATGTCTTATACTATTCAAATTAGTACAGTGAATAGTTAAACCACAGCTCCTGAAATGATTGCCCAAATCAGAAACCTCTGTGCCTGTACCCAGTAGTTCCAGCGTTTTCTCACGCTCTTACCTTCCTGTCCATCTCCAGTGTCATGGCCATCGTCACGTACGCGGACACTACAGCAGTCTCCCCGCCTCCACTTTGCTCCCCTCCCATTCACACCCTTGCCTGCGTCTCTTGTAAACCTTTCAACCTTGATTCTGACTTTATTTCCCTGCTTTAAGTTCTTCAATGACTTTCCATCATCTGCAGAAGAAAATCCAAGTCCTGGCCCTGGTCTCTGCTGTTACCTCATTTCTTAACGTTCAAGTTGTACCTTGCTGCGACTAGTCATCTGCTCTTTTCCATACTTTTCCCTGGGCCTGCATTTTCCCTTTGTTCTGTGTGACAAACTCGTATACCATCTTCACATCTCAGCTTAAGTGCTCAATCAAATTAACTTTGAAAAAGGAAGTTCCTAATGTTTGTAACTAGACTTACATTCCCTTCTTCTTTACTGTGGTTCTGATGAAATTGGATGTAGCATCATTGTAAAAATATCACATGATGTTGAAATGATCTGTTTCCTTATCTGTGACCCCTTCCGAGCTGTGAGCTTTTGGGAGTCTATGCATTCTGTAATTTATATTGCTAGCATTTAGCAGAATCCTTGAAACAGACCACGGGTTAAATGAATATTCGTTAAATGAATGAACGACTTGTTAAAATCCACCTCTTGTTAAAATCCGCAACTGAAAACCATCTTATAGTTATGGGCTGTAATTCATCTTAAGCTCAGAGAAGTTATTGAAAACAAGTATGTCTCATATCAAAAATGACAATTTACTGTAATTAACAATAGTAAGGAGAAATGATGTGTCCTCTTCCTGTTCCTTCCTTTCTCTAGCCCAAAGCAGCCCCCTTTGGAAGGCATGATCCCTTCAAGGTGATTGTGCCTCTGACACTGCTTCATGGCTATCCAAGAAGCTATTAGGAGCAGGAATAAATCAAAGAAAACTCTGTCACGGTGCCAGGATGTTTAAAGAGGAAGGATAAAGAAAGTGGCAGTCCGAGCGTGAGAGTGCTAATTATTAGACCCTGGTTTGGGCTGTTAAACCAGCAGAGTAAGGTTCCCCAGTGGTTTGTCTTCACAGTAATTCCCTTCCAGCTCTGGAGTAAATGCAGATTTGTGAAGTGAGAAAGGCTTGAAAACGACAGCCTGAGAGTGACACCAGATTTTGTGGTTTCTCTTAGACTCTCTTCTACTCATATTTCTTAATTTTCTCATTTTCTGTTTTAGACATGTTAAATTGGATGGCAGAAATAAGTCATGGGAACAAAATGCTTGAGAGAGAACCTGCTCTCCTCCCTGCTTTCTTAAAAATACACTCACATGTTCTCCCATGTACCAAAACAATTATTCTAGGTTGGAAATATTTAAGGATTCACACTTACGTAAAGGTACTATAATTTTATGATCTTCCCTTTGGGAAGATTTGGGGGTGGGCAGAGTCTGATGTATCACTGAATATATTATGTTACCTTTTACTGAGTCACAAATTTGCTCATTGGTGGCTTGCATTGGAACAAGATGGATATATACTTTTTCAGCTGACTGAATTGCCTGGAGTATGTAGAGCAGAAACCTACCAGTTATCTTATAATTAAAGTTGAAACTTGGCTGCTGGCTCACTGCCTTCTGGGTGAGCTAATCTATGCCTGAATGCTGTACACTCTGCTATAAATGATAGTCCTCAAGGCTGTCTATGTATTAGCTCAGGCTAGTCTCCGTTTCCAAGTTATTACTTCGTGGTGTCTTCTGGGTTAAATTAAGCCTGTTTGTGTACTGCTCCTGAGGTAACTTAACTTTATGGGTCATGCATTGCCTTCCAGGCACCCGGCCAGAGGTGTCATGTATAAAGGATGAAAGACTTTAAATGAAGACGGGTGGGCGGGTGGGAAGGAGTGAATCTCAACGTTTCTGGCAGATGCAAGTCCGGGATTTTTAAGGACATGAGTAATTCTGTGTCTTTTAAAGGGCAACCTATAAACATAGAAGTTTCTGGTGAACAGATATAAGTAGAATTCAAGGATAAAACTCATAGAATAAGGTTAGCATGATATCACTGTAGCTCTGAGTAAATATATTTCTTAAGAATGATCTAGTATATCTCAGGATTTAAAAGAATATGGTATGGATCCCTTTGAAATCTGCCAATAGACAAGGATGCCATCTCTCACCACTCCTATTCAATATAGTACTGGAAGTTCTAGACAGAGCATTCAGGCAAGAAAAAGAAATAAAGCGTATTCAAATAGGAAAGGAGGAAGTCAAATTGTCTCTATTTGCAGACGACATGATTGTGTATCTAGAAGACCCCATCGTCTCAGCCCAAAATCTCCTGAAACTGATAAGCAACTTCAGCAAAATCTCAGGATACAAAATCAATGTGCAAAAATCACAAGCATTCCTATACACCAATAACAGACTTAAAGAGAGCCACATCAAGAACGAACTGCCATTCACAATTGCTACAAAGAGAATAAAATACCTGGGAATACAACTAAGAAAGGATGTAAAGGACCTCTTCAAGGAGAACTACTAACCACTGCTCAACAAAATAAGAGAGGACACAAACAGATGGAGAAACATTCCATGTTCATGGTTAGGAAGAATCAATATCGTGAAAATGGCCATACTGCCCAAAGTAATTTACAGATTCAATGCTATCCCCATCAGGCTACCAATGACCTTCTTCACAGAACTGGAAAAAAACACCTTGAACTTTGTATGGAACCAAAAGAGAGCCCACATAGCCAAGTCAATTCTAAGCAAAAAGAACAAAGCAGGAGGCATCACACTACCTGACTTCAAACTATACTACAAGGCTACAGTAATCAAAACAGCATGGTACTGGTACCAAAACAGAGATATAGACCAATGAAACAGAACAGAGGCCTCCGAGGCGACACAACACATCTACAACCATCTGATCTTTGACAAACCTGACAAAAACAAGCAATGGGAAAAGGAGTCCCTGTTTAATAAATGGTGTTGGGAAAACTGGCTAGCCATGTGCAGAAAGCAGAAACTGGACTCCTTCCTGACACCCTACACTAAATTAACTCCAGATGGATTAAAGACTTAAACATAAGACGTAACACCATAAAAACCCTAGAGTGAAATCTAGGCAAAACCATTCAGGACATAGGCGTAGGCAAGGACTTCATGACCAAAACACCAAAAGCATTGGCAACAAAAGCCAAAATAGACAAATGGGATCTAATCAAACTCCACGGCTTCTGCACAGCAAAAGAAACAGTCATTAGAGTGAACGGGCAACCAACAGAATGGGAAAAAATTTTTGCAGTCTACCCATCTGATAAAGGGCTGATATCCAGAATCTACAAAGAACTAGAACACATTTATAAGAAAAAAACAAGTCCATTCAAAAGTGGGCAAAGGATATGAACAGACACTTTACAAAAGAAGACATACATGAGGCCAACAAACATTTGAAAAAATGCTCATCATCACTGGTCATTAGAGAAATGCAAATCAGAACTACACTCAGATACCATCTCACGCCAGTTAGAATGGTGATCATTAAAAAATCTGGAGACAACAGATGCTGGAGAGGATGTGGAGAAATAGGAACACTTTTACACTGTTGGTGGGAGTGTAAATTAGTTCAGCCATTGTGGAAGACAGTGCGGCGATTCCTCAAGGACCAAGAAATAGAAATTCTGTTTGACCCAGCAATGCCATTACTGGGTATATATCCAAAGGATTATAAATCGTTCTATTATAAAAACACATGCACACGAATGTTCATTGCAGCCCTGTGTACAATAGCAAAGACCTGGAACCAACCCAAATGCCAACTGATGATATACTGTACAGGGAAAATGTGGCACATATACACCATGCAATATCATGCAGTCATAAAAAACGATGAGTTCATGTCCTTTGTAGGGACGTGGATGAACCTGGAAACCATTGTTCTCAGCAAACTGACCCAAGAACAGAAAATCAAACACCGCATGTTCTCACTTATAGGCACGTGTTGAACAATGAGAACACATGGTCACAGGGAGGGGACCATCACACACTGGGGTCTGTCGGAGGGAAATAGGGGAGGGACAGCGGGGGGTGGGGAGTTGGGGAGAGATAGCATGGGGAGAAATGCCAGATATAGGTGATAGGGAGGAAGGCAGCAATCACACTGCCATGTGTGTACCTATGCAACAATCTTACATGTTCTTCACATATACCCCAAAACCTAAAATGCAATAAAAAAATAAACAATAAAAACAAAGAAGATGTCTGGCTTAAAGAATATAACAGTGAGAAGGAAAAAAAAAAAAAAAAAGAATATGGTTCCCAGAGCCCATGCACAAGGTTTCAGGGAATTAATGTGGCAGGACAATGCAGCCAAATTATGATGAGTTTTTCTTAATTTTCACAGTTAGTCTTTAATGTTAGTGTTAATGCTTTAATTTCATGCATGAGAAATTAAACATCATATAGACACAGTGACTTGCCCACAGCAAATAATTTACAGGCCTGGAATTCAGATTCTGTTCTGTGTAATTCCCAAAGCCACGTTCTTATGCCCCACTGTTAATCTTTGCTTGGCTAAAAGAAACTTGTCCCTCAAGTTGCTTACTCTGGTTTCAGTGGTAATCTCCATGTCTGGGTGAAGTATGTCATTGGCTACAAAGCCTCCAAATCATTAATTCCATCAGTGTCCCCGCTATTGGCTCTACCACTCTGTTATCCTCTGATGACAGGCTCCAAATAATTCTTTGGGTGAAGTTAAAGAAGTTGGCAATAGGTATATGAAGCAGAAATTGACAATGTTTGGCTACCCATTTTTCATCCATTCCAACCACAAAGTCATGGAGTTAAACCAATGATTTAAGTCTGGCTTAACATTAAAATAACCCACGAAACAAACGAAACCTCATGCCACCTCCTGTCCCCAGTAAAGACCAAGATATATTCTGATTTATTCTGGAGTATATGCTGAACATCAATATTTTTAAAGTGTTCTAACAGTCACAAAATGCAGCTAGTGCTCAAAAATGAATTTTCCCATTGTATTGTAACTATTCCCTCTTATTCCAAAGCCACTATACTGATAAACAAAGATGGGACAAAAAAGTGTAAAAATAGCATTTTTGTTTTTAACTCAAAGAGAAATTTTGAAAAAACGATGATATATAAGCCAGTTGCTACCTTAAAAATGAAGAAATCAAGATTGTGAACATTTTACTCAATCCGGTAAACATCTGTAGGTTCCACAGAAGATAAAACACCCAACAAGGCTCTGTCTTGAAAAATGTAAAATCCAGTCTAGGTGATACAATATGCAAATAAACACCTGCACTTCTGTGTGAATTTTGTCAAGCTTGTAATTCTTCCGTGAATTAAAAATGGACAACTATATTGCTCAAAGGAGAAGAAATGGAATGTGCAAAGGATTGGAAATACTAGGAGGCAAGGTATATATAGAAAAAGCAGGCAGATCAACATGGCTAGACTATAGGGAGCAAAGAAGAGAATGGTGGGAGATGAGAGCAGAGAGGGGAAAGATGTAGGGTACCAAGCATTGCCTTGTATCTTCACCTACATGTTTATCTCCAAAGATGCATAAATTTCTTTCTCTTCCCCTCATGTGTTCTCATTGTCTCCTTTTCCATCTTCTCTCTTACTCTCTCCTTTTGATTTTCTATAATAAGTAGATTATTAATATTGATAATGATAACTTTTATTTTTGTTCTTTCTAAATGCCACTTGGTATTTTAAGGTTTTCATATAAGTTATCTCATTGTCATACTGAATCATTATAAAAATTCTAAAAACTATGTTAATATACTAGATATGTTAATATATAGTATTTATCATGTTATGTATGAGAAAATAGAGACTTGGAGACATAAACCTAGTAAGTTGAACTGAGTAAGCAGAAAGCGGGTCTAAGCCTTGAGCAAAGATAAGGTATAGAGCTTCAGAAGTTAGAGGTGAATTGAGAACCTTGTGTGTGTGTATGTGTGGTGATGGGAGGGGACCTCAGAACACTCCTCTGTCATTGGGATACAAACCATTCTTTCTTTGCTTCACTTCCCATCTGCCTTAGCTGGCCATGGTGTAACTTAAAACATGGAGCTGGGATGAACTCTAGCTTTCATAGATTGCAAGTCAGTTTTATGTTTGACATTTGATATTAGAGTACATTTCTTTCCATTGTGTCTGAAGGGAAGAACAGCAGATTTTACTCTTTATAGGTGACAATTAATAGAGAAGAATATAGTTGGCCCTGGATCCATGAGTTCTGTGTCCACGGATTCAACCAACTGTGGATCTAAATTATTCATTAAAAAGCAATAAATATAGTAATACAACAATAATAAATAATGCAAATAACATACAGTATAACAACTGTCTATGTAGCAGTTACATTATATTAGGTATTATAAGTAGTCTGGAGGGGATTAAATGTATATGGAAGAATGTACTAGGTTACATGCAAATATTATGCCATTTTATATTGGAATCTCAGACATCCATGGATTTTGTTATCTGTGGAGGTCCTAAAAGCAATAATGAGGGATGGCTATAACTGAAAATACATTGAGATAAAGTACATGGCAATAAAGTCTTGATAAATTATTTTACAAGTTTAAGGAGGAAAGAGTTTGGGGGAAAGCTAACAGTCACCTATCTAGACAGTGAGTTAAGGTATGGCCTTCTAAGTGAGAAAGCCCTGGAAATGTATCCCAGCTCCAACGTTTACTAGCTGTTTGGCCCTTGAGCAACTAGATACTGAAGCTCACAAAGCTGTATTTGTTTTCATGGGCAATGTGAGGATTCAGTTGACTAAATTGATTTTTCTGGCCATTGTGCCATAAGAACTTCAATGACCTCCACCCACACAGGTGCCCAATGAAGCAGGACATCTCTTGTTTCATAGCCAAAATATAAGATAAGAAAATAACCGCTCCTTTGTTACTTAAGATCAAATCTCCAGACCAGTTAAGAGATGTGAAAGAGGACAAGCAGAGTGCCAACAGCTTTCTGAAGAAACCAGGTCCCCAGATGCCTTTTCTACCTTTAGATTGCTAAAAACCGGAATGTAGGGAGAAAAAATCCTTTTTTTTTTTTTTCCTTGAGCTCAACTCCTGTAGTAAATTTGGCTCTAGACATTCCTAACACTTCACAAATTTATTTCTTTTGACTGAAAATCAATTGGTCCTGATAGATTGCAAGTAAGTTTTGTATTTGACATTTGATTTTAGAGTATCTTTGTTTGTATTGTGCCTGAAAGGAAGAACAAATTCTACCTTTTATTTGTGGTAGTGAATAAAGAATAAGTTGAAAGTATGTTCAGATAAGTTTCATACTAATAAATGACTGAGAAGTGGTTTTATTTGGTTTTGAAGAGGTCCTCTTTGGCAGTGTAAATTATCTGTGGATTATAGTCCTAAGGGTGTTCTAGGGATAAATTGTGTTTGCTTTTCTAAAAAGGCAAAAAAATGGAATTTGACAAAATACCCATGAAACTGTTATGTTACAACCCTGGACCTCTGGTTGATTAACTTCAAAAGCCCCCAAGAATGAATGTGCCATTCAGGCTTCCAGATAACTCAAGTGTGAAACAATTTTACAAAGATAGATGGGTGATGCAGAACAATCCTTTATATTAAGATGCTTTTTGACTGCCTTATATGTTTATAATTCTCTATAGTTTACATGAGGCCTATCTATATGTTGTTTAATCTCTCCAAAATTCTCATCAGAGAGGCAAGGAATGATTGGTATATGTTTTTCAAATGAACAGAGATTGGAGGTTAAGAGGTCTTTGTGATACGGCTCAGTGTCTATCTAAATGAGTCAAACAAGAACATTTCTCTTGGTATAAAAACTATTTTTTAAAAATATAACTTCACAGTTCACAGTTCAAAATAAAACCATACACGATTATTTTGCTAGAATTTTTGCTAAGCCTTGTAAGAAATAGGTTAATTCAACTTAAATCAATTATTTGAGAATCAAAGTTTGCTCAGTGATTCTGGGGTACATGTGCAGTACGTACAGGTTTGTTACATATGTATACACATGCCATGGTGGTTTGCTGCATCTACCACCCCATCATCTACATTAGGTATCTCTTCTAATGCTATCCCTCCCCTAGACCCCCACCCCCACACAGGCCCCAGTGTGTGATGTTCCCCTCCCTGTGTCCATGTGTTCTCATTGTTCACCCACTTACGAATAACATGCAGTGTTTGGTTTTCTGTTCGTTAGTTTGCTGAGAATGATGATTTCCAGCTTTATCCATGTCCCTGCAAAAGGTATGAACTCATCCTTTTTTATGGCTCTGTAGTATTCCATGGTGTATATGTGCCACATTTTCTTTATCCAGTCTAACATTGATGGGCATTTGGATTGGTTCCAAGTCTTTGCTCTTGTGAACACTGCCACAATAGACATACATGTATACGTGTCTTTATAATAGAATGATTTATAATACTTTGAGTATATACCCAGTAATGGAATTGCTGGGTCAAATAGTATTTCTAGATCTAGATCCTTGAGGAGTCACCACACTGTCTTCCACAATGGTTGAACTAATTTACACTCCCACCAGCAGTGTAAAAGTGTTCCTAGTTCTCCACATCCTCTCCAGCATCTGTTGTCTTCTGATTTTTTAATGATCTCCATTCTAACTGGTGTGAGATGGTATCTCAATGTGGTTTTGAATTGCATATCTCTAATGACCAGTGATGATAAGCTTTTTTTCATTTGTGTGTTGGATGCATAAATGACATTTTTTGAGACGTGTCTGTTCATATACTTTGTCCACTTTTTGATAGGGTTGTGGTTTTTTTTGTAAATTTGTGTAATTTCTTTGTAGATTCTGGATATTAGCCCTTTGTCAGATGGGTGGATTGCGAATTTTTTTTCCCGTTCTGTTGTAGTATACTTTAATGACAGTTTCTTTTGCTGTGCAGAAGTTCTTTAGTTTCATTAGATCCCACTGGTCAATTTTGGCTTTTGCTGCTATTGCTTTTGTTGTTGTAGTCATGAAGTCCTTGCCCATGCCTGTGTCCTGAATGGTATTCCCTAGGTTTCTTTCTCATGTTTCTATAGTGTTAGGTCATAGATTTAAATCTTTAATACATCTGGAGTTAATTTTTGTGTAAAGTATAAGGAAAGGGTCCAGTTTCAGCTTTCTGCATATGGCTAGCCAGTTTTCCCAACATCATTTATTAAATAGGGAATCCTTTCCCTGTTGCTTGTTTTTGTCAGGTTTGTCAAGGATCAGATGGCTGTAGATGTATGGCATTACTTCTGAGGCCTCTGTTCTGTTCTATGCGTCCATATCTCTGTTTTGGTACCAATACCATGCTGTTTTAATTATTGCTGCCTTGTAGTATAGTTGGAAGTCAGGTAGTATGATGCCGCCAGTGTTGGTTTTTTTTTTTTTTTTTTTTTTTTGCTTAGAATTGTCTTGGTTATGTGGACCCTTTTTCGGTTCCATATTTAAGGTGTTTTTTTCCAATTCTGTGAAGAAAGTCAATGGTAGCTTGATGAGGAGAGCCTCTTCTCCCCTAAGCAATCACAACTGCTCACCAGCAAGGGAATAAAACTGGACGGAGAATGAGTTTGATGAATTGACAGAAGCAGGCTTCGGAAGGTGGGTAATAACAAACTTCTCCAAGCTAAAGGAACATGTTCTTACCCAATGCAAGGAAGTTAAGATCTTGAAAAAAGATGAGACAAAATGCTAACTAGAATAACCAGCATAGAGAAGAATACAAACAATGTGATGGAGCTGAAAAACAATGTACAAGAACTTCGTGTAGCATACACAAGTTTCAATAGCTGAATCGATCAAGCAGAAGAAAGGATATCAGAGATTGAAAAAGAGATATCAGACACTGAAGATCAACTCAATGAATTAAACAAGAAGGCAAGAACAGAGAAAAAAGAGTGAAAGGAAATGAACAGAGCCCTCAAGAAATATGGAATTATGTGAATAGTTTAAGTGTATATTTGATCGTCGCACCTGAAAGTTACGGGGGGAATGAAACTGAGTTGGAAAATACTCTTCAGGTTATTGTTCAGAAGGACTTCCCCAACCTAGCAAGACAAGCCATCATTCAAATTCAGGAAATAAAGAGAATGCCACAAAGATACTCCTCGAGAAGAGCAACCCCAAGCCACATAATTGTCAGATTCACCAGGGTTGAAATGAAGGAAAAAATGCCAAGGGCAGCCAGAGAGAAAGGTCTGGTTACCCACAAAGGGAAGCCCATCAGACTCACAGTGGATCTCTTGGCAGAAACCCCACAAGCCAGAAGAGAGTGGAAGCCAATTGTCAACATCCTTAAAGAAAACAATTTTTAACCCAGAATTTCATATCCTGCCAAACTAAGCTTCATAAACAAAGAAGAAATAAAATTTTTTATGCAAAGCAACTACACAGAGATTTTGTCACCACCAGTCCTGCGTTACAAGAGCTCCTGAAGGAAGCACTAAACGTGGAAAGCAACAACCAGTACCAGCCACTGCAAAAACATACTAAATGGTAAAGATCATTGACACAATGAAGAAACTGCATCAACTAACGGGCAAAACAACCAGCTAGCATCAAAATGGCAGGATCAAATTCACATATAATAATATTAACCTGAAATGTAAATGGGATATATGCCCCATTTGAAAGATACAGCTGGCAAATTGGATTAAGAGTCAAGATCCATCAGTTTGCAGTATTCAGGAGACCCATCTTTCATGCAAAGACACATAGCTTCAGAATAAAGGGATGGAGGAAGATTTACCAAGCAAATGGAAAGCAAAAAAAAAAAAAAGCAGGGGTGGCAATCCTAGTCTCTGATAAAACAGACTTTAAACCAACAAAGACGGAAAGAGACAAAGAAAGGCATTACATAATGGTAAAGGGATCAATGCAGCAATCATAGCTAACTATCCTAAATATATGTGTACCCAGTACAGGAGCACCCAGATACGTAAAGCAAGTTCTTAATGACCTACAAAGAGACTTAGATTTCCACACAATAATAGTGGGAGACTGTAATACCCAACTGTCAGTATTCGATCAATAAGGCAGAAAATTAACAAGGATATCCAGAACTTGAACTCAAATCTGCACCAAGCAAACCTAATAGTAATCTACAGAACTCTTCACCCCAAATCCACAGAATATACATTCTTCTCAGCACTACATCACACTTATTCTAAAATTGATCACATAATTGAAAATAAAACACTCCTCAGCAAATGCAAAAGAACAGAAACCATAACAAACAGCCTCTCAGACCACAGTGTAATCAAATTAGAATTCAGGATTAAGAAACTTGCTCAAATCTGCACAACTACATGGAAACTGAACAACCTGTGCCTGAATGACTACTGGAAAACAATGAAATGAAGGCAGAAATAAAGATGTTCTTTGAAACCAATGAGAAAGAAGATAAAACATACCAGAATCTCTGGGACCCTTTTAAAGCAGTGCATAGAGGAAAATTTATCGCACTTAATGATGACAAGAGGAATGAGGAAAGTTCTAAAATCAACACCCTAATGTCATGATTAATAGAACTAAAGGAGCAAGACCAAACAAATTCAAAACCTAGCAGAAGACAAGAAATAACTAAGATCAGAGCAGAACTGAAGGAAATAGAGACACAAAAAAATCCCTTCAAAAAATCAATGAATACAGGAGCTGATTTTTTGAAAAGATCAAGAAAACAGACCGCTAGCCAGACAAATAAAGAAAAGAGAGAAGAATTAAATAGATGCAATAAAAAATGATAAAGGGAATATCACCACCAATCCCACAGAAATACAGACTACGATCAGAGAATGCTATAAATACCTCTATGCAAATAAAACAGAAAATCCAGAAGAAATGGATAAATTCCTGGACACTTACATCCCCCCAAGACTAAACCAGGAAGAAGTCAAATCCCTGAATAGAATGATAACAAGATCTGAAATTGAGGCAACAATTAATAGCCTATCAACCAACAAAAGTCCAGGACCAGTTTTACAGTCGAATTCTACTGGAGGTACACAGAGGAGATGGTACCAATCATTCTGAAACTATTCCAAACAATAGAAAAAGAGGAAATCCTCCCTAAGTCATTTTGTGATATCGACATCATCCTGATACCAAAACCTGGCAGAGACGCAACTAAAAGAGACAATTTCAGGCTAGTATCCATGATCAACACTGATGCGAAAATCCCTAATAAAATACTGGCAAACCAAATCCAACAGCACATCAAAAAGTTTATCCATGACAATCAAGTTGGCTTCATTCTGGGGATGCAAGGCTTGTGCAACATGTGCAAATCAATAAATGTAATCCATCACATAAACATAACGAAAGACAATAACCACATGATTATCTCAACAGAGGCAGAGAAGGCCTTTGAAAACATTCCACAGCCCTTCATGCGAAAACTCTCCATAAACTAGGTATTGACGGAACGTATCTCAAAATAGTAAGAGCTATTTATGACAATCCCATAGCCAATATCATACTGAATAGGCAAAAACTGGAAGCATTCTCTTTGCAACCCGGCACAAGACAAGGGTGCCGTCTCTTACCACTCCTATTCAACATAGTGTTGGAAGTTCTGCCAGGGCACTCAGGCAAGAGAAAGAAATAAAGGGTACTCCCTGGGAAAAGAGGACTTCAAATTTGTCTCTATTTGCAGTCAACATGATTGCATATTTAGAAGACCCCATCGTATTAGCCCCAAATTTCCGTAAGCTGTTAAGCAACTTCAGCAAAGTCTCAGGATACAAAATCAGTATGCAAAAATCACAAGCATTCTATACACCAATAACAGACAAACAGAGAGCCAAATCATGAGTGAACTCCCATTCACAATTGCTACAAAGAGAATCAAATACCTAGGAATACAACTAACAAAGGATGTGAAGGACCTCTCCAAGGAGAACTACAAACCACTGCTCAAGGAAATAAGAGAGGACACAAACAGTTGGAAAAACATTCCATGCTTATGGTTAGGAAGAATCAATATCATGAAAATGGCCACACTGCCCAAAGTAATGTATAGATTCAGTGCTGTCTCTATCAAGCTACCATTGACTTTCTTCACAGAATTGGGGAAAAAAACACATTAAATTTCATATGGAGCCAAGAAAGAGCCCACATAGCCAAGGCAATCCTAAGGAAAAAAAAAAAAAAAAAAACTGGAGGCAAAACTTTACCTAAATCTTTAAGGGGAATAAAGGAAAAATATAAAATACATCTTAAAATATTAACAATAATGATATTTGCATGCTGTCAGAGACATGGGTCAGAGGATTGTAAAAAAAAAAAAAGAAGAAAATGTAAACGTTGTTCAACAGAATTCCATTTAAAAAAAAGTTTTCCACACAAATGCTATATTTCCCACTTAAATTTCAACATTTTTAGGAAATAGACATATTTCAGCTATTTCTAGTAAATTAAAATTTAATAAAACTATAAAGCACATAATTGACCTTTACACATATTTGAAAAAAAAAAAACTAGAATTTTTAGTCAAATGCAGTGTCGATTAAAATATTCAACAGATTAACTTAGGACTCCGGGAATACGGTATGTAGGCTTAGACTCCTCTTTCGTGATCCTGACAGTCTCACGGGAGAGATAGCTTTTAGTCACATAATCGCACTCAGGAATGTGTAAGGATAAGGGGAGAAAAGAAAGTAACCAAAGAATACGAAAAGAAAAGAGGATCAAAGAAGATTTCTCTGCACAAGGGACAGAAGTGGAGATCTGAAGGTTGCATTAAAGTTAATTGAGGAAATCTGAAAATGTATCTGTAGCATAATTGTAGCCACTTTTAACACTTACATTAGCAGTATCTGGAAATGTCCATGCTGCATTTACCTGTATTACAGCAACTGTGAGTCTTTCCTCTATGCAAAAGCCATGTTCTTTTTAATTCACTTTTCATCTAGGAACTTTAAATATAAGTTTACTAATCATGTCAGAAGTTATTTGCATTTCAACCTGTAGATTTTTAGAGTATTGTGGTTGTATGTTTAGCCAGACTTCAGCTAATGTAAAAAGCAGACTGGACATGTCCAACTGATTGAATTAGATTGTGACATTTGATAATAACCAGCACAACCACTGATTTCTTAACACCATATTCACACTTCAGAACTTTATATTCTTGCGTCTCATTGAAAAAACAGGATTAAATATGTTTTCCTTCTAAATTTGTAAAGGTATCAAAATAATACAACATAAAACAGAGAAAATCGAGGCTTTATAAGATGGATAACAACCATGTAACCAGTACGAAATTCTGCCTTTAATATTCAAATTCTTGTATCTTTAAATCAAGGAAAGGATTCTAGATTTTGAAAAATAAATGTTCTTTTGTTTTCCTGACTTCCAAAAATCCAAAACAGAAAAGAATAATGGTGCCCCAAGTATATTATTATATTGTTCTGTTTGGCAGACATGCTGGGTTTTTTTTTTTTTTAAGCCTTTTCTTGAAACTAAATTATCTTTAAAATAATCATCTTTTCACTGGCAAGATTCATGTTCACTGAAATTTGCATGTTTTAGACTTTCATAGTACAGGTACAATATATTCTTCTCTGGGAGATGTTAGCATAATAAAACCAAATATATTGTGTTAAAATAGTTATGCTATTATTTTATAAAGTTGCTTTGGTTTTGCTTTTATTCTTCAGATTTCTAATATTTATAAATGTTTGTTTGAATGGAATGAGATGTTACCTTTTTCATCATTATCATGAGGCTGAAATTTTTAATTCTAAACAAGACTATCAATTTGTGACATATCTATTGAGTTTTTCCTCATATTAAAGTTTGAAATTTTATAAAGAATATTAATAGCACAACAACCAGAATGCCCAGAGCTTCTTGTACCACTAGTCAGCAATTGTTAATTATTCAGGAGAAACAGCATACATTAAAATAGAAACCTGCTTTAAAAATGTAGAAATTTTAGTTATAAGTAAAGGAGATCAATGTGAACTTCTGGAAGACTGATTAAAAAAGACAGGACTATGTATAGTGAATAATACTGTAATACTTTTACTACTGTTGGAATCATTTAACAAAAGTGTTCCATAAAAATCTCACCACAGCATTAAGATGTTAATGTTTCACCTCATTTCTTGCCAGCATATTCAGTGACATTTTATAATGTACATCTGTCAGCTAGAGATATAAATGAATGAGGTAAACCATACAATTTACCCTCAGGAAGTTCCATTAGAGCCCCCAAAGTATAATATTTCTGAGGTCAGAATCAATTAATCAGATAGCTGTATTTGCTTTTCAGCTCAGCAGGCTCTCTGCTCCACCAAACTGTTGCATTCAAAAATCTTTCATATATGGCAAAAGAGTGAGTTTGTATGTGCCACATGAAAGCTATTTTGTAAATCAATTACTATAGTAACACAGGATATATGCAGTAGTAATTCATGGTCTAAGTGGAGAGAATGCAAAGTATGTCCTAATCAGAAATGTTATATCGCAGTAGGAGTCCTAAATATTCTTCATGAGCTACGGTGGTCTTACCTATTCCACAGTTTACTGAATACAAGGCAATTATGACAGAAACGCAGGCTTGTGCTTTTTCAGCATGGTCATTCAAACACTGGTTATAGGAGAGTCATAGGAGATGCTGCCAGCAGCAGAACAGATATTGCTGTCAAACAATTCAAGCGCTCACTGGGAAGAAATGGACGAGGACAAGAAGAATTTTATAGTAGAAATGGCTACTATTCTGATAAAGAAGGGGCAAGCATAGTCAACCTCAGAGAATGTAATAAATGACAGTTCCTGTGTTATTCACAGTGAGCTTCTCACTTCTCTGCCCAGAAAGCAGTCTCAGAGCAATTTTAGAAATGCATTATGAGTTAGAGGAATTCTGTTGGTAAAAATACAATCTTTCTGTTTTAGTTTTTGCATTAAGGAAGAAAGAACAGAGACCATGAACGTTGGTACTCTATTAATGAAAATGCGGGTAATCATTCTTTTCTATCGTGCAGCAAACTGGATAGACACAGGAAATTATGGCAGAGGATTCTAGGTAACCCAAAAATTTAGTTCAGTAGATAATACACAAATTTAATTAAGCCCATAAATTTGCTGTACACTCTTATTATTTGTCCAGGCAAGTTGTAGGTGTTGTGTGTATGTAGGCGGATGTGTCTGTATGTTTAGGGTTGGTAACTAAAGATAGTAAATCAGTGGGCACAGTAATGTCTACAGTATTCTCTAAATTAACTTCACTCACATAACCCAGATAAGCTGGTGTGCTTTATAATCCACTCAGCATGCTATTGCCTTAATGAAGCAAACACAAGTAACTTACTGAGACAACAGAATAATAGTTTTACTTAATTTTCTACCAAAACCAGCTAAAAACAGTAAAAAAAATATATATATATATATATATATATACACACATATATATATATATATATATATATATATATATATATATATCCTTCTTTAGTAAAACTGGGAAACCCTTAATATAGTTGCCATTCGGGGGAGGTTGCAGTGAGCCGAGGTCACACTACTGCACTCCAGCCTGGCGCCTGGTGACGGAGTGAGACTCTGCCTAAAAAAATATATATATAGTTGCCATTATAGAATGTTAAGTTTCATAAAGAGAGAGATTTTTCCCTTTTTTGGTTCACTTAGCATATCTCTAGCACTTAAGAGCAGTGATCAGTGAATATCTGTCAATTAAATGAACTATAGTTTTGAGTGTATGCCCTTTTAACTTCATTGCCTTCAACCAAGTAGGAGAGAAATCTTTTTTTTTTTTTTTTCAGTTCTTTGCTTTCTCTTTGATCAAAGTAGATCTCTGGGTCTCCACTTCCCAGAGTAAAAGAAGGACAAGTCCAAAATACAGAGAGAAACAAAGATAAAGCCAGTCATGGTCTTTTAAGAGTCTGAGAAGTCCTGTCCTCTTGACTTAAGTGTACTGAGGGAGATTTCTGAAGGATCATCAGATTATACCTAATTTTTATCTGATATGATGACTTCAACACTTAGCCTCACTTACACGGAGAACTACTCTGAAATACCCAAGGTTGGATACAGGCCTTTACATGCAACAAACTAGTTTCACCCAAACTAGATGGTGTGAGTTTGAAGTTCCTAATAAATCACTTTTTGATAAAAATCACAGTGTTTTGGGGTTTAGGTTTGCTCCTAAAGCACTTTGAACCTTCTTACATACAGACAATGTTAGGAAAGGAGGCACTGAATGAGGCAAGCCCAGTGTACAGGACTGTCAGGACATTGCAGAGCTGAAGAGAGATTATAAAAGACAATCAGGTTGGCACTGCTGATAAGGAGAAGCTGAAAAGAAATAGTTAAGTGACAAGTCAGTGCTCTCTCTCTCTCTCTCTCTCTCACTCTATCACTTTCTCTCTCTCTCTTACTCTCACTCTCACTATCTCACTCTATCTCTATCACTTTCTCTCTCACTCTGGAAAACCTCCTGATCGCCACATCTGTCATAATTTGGAATGCAAGGTGAACTGAATTAATGCCCACTCCCAGGACCTGAGTTCATTTAACAGTTTGTACATGTGAGGAAACATACATGATACGAATCACCCTTTATTCAGCCCCAGCTCATAGCTTCAGCTATTGCCGTGTGGAGGGAAAGCTTGGGTCCAAGCTTCTCTGTTTTGAAATGTGCACACCACATCATTTTTCTTAAAGTAATATATTCTGACCTCAAAGTGCTATGACTTTTCCTCAATATATTCAAGTTACTTGGCACAAAAATAATGAGCTTTTAGAGATGTCAATTTTTTACTTAAGAGGGAACATCAGATTTTTTTATTTGATGCTACAATCCAAAGTGGGGAGTATCTTGGCTAATAAATTAGATAGTATTTTCATAGTTTTTACTTTTGTAATATTACTGTATGTTTTCTTTCTTCAGGAAGTAGGCATTTATCTGAGATTTGGCATATTTTTACCAATGAAGAATATTTATATATTTACAGTATTTCACAACCATAATATTCTGATGTTTTTTGGCTTGAATACAAATAGAAAACTGGTGATGGGTCACACATATCTGTGATTACTTGTAATGACAAACATAGATGTTTAAATAAAAGGCAAATATAGAATTATAGTTGAATTGACCCCAGTAACCAGAATACTAATGACAAAGTAATAAAACAAGAAAATAAAACCAAAGAGAAATTAATGGAACTTAAAGGAGAAAACCTCGAGATTCAGTACTTCACAATATTCCATATTTCACTGATGACTTTTATTAAGCCACGGGAGGAAGTCCATGAGTAGTATTAGGCACATTTGCTTTCAAATTACCTGGTACCCCCTGGGTTAGATGACCATTTTTACTTGTTTGCAAATCGAAAGTAATGTTTTCAGATCACACTGATAGATAAAATCATCTTAATCTGTCCACTTATGCATCAGTTTTAGGATGCATTGGCTGAAAGTCAATGAGGAAATAGAAAAATATATAGTTTTTAATAGGAAAGAGGGTTAGTATGTTGCACTATATAGAAATGGTACTTGAAGGGTAGTAGACAAAGGAAATAGATGTCGTAGTCAATAGATCAGAAAAAATTGGATTACCAAATGTTTTTATTAGCCAAGTTCTATAGAAAAACACATCAAGAAAAGATAGAGATAATTTGAAAATGTTGATATAAACTAATAACCTAAAAGAAATATTCTTATTTTCTGGAGTTACTCTGTTTACTGCAAGTACTCCATGAGATTTATTTTTATGCTTCTCCTGACCCCAGTTTTAAGGATTACTATCATTTACTAAGGCAGCTGTAACTCGTGGGAGAATAGCTAATACCATGTCTTGAGGTATAACTGATAAAGATGAACCTGAAATAATTTATTGTAAGAAAGCAAACACATTTTCATAGATGTTTGGGATTGTTGAAAAGGGCAAAGAGCCCAGCACTTTTTAAAAGGCCATTAGTGGCCAAGCTATTAAAATTTGAGCATCAAAAGATAAAAATTAGAGTCAGTTGGAACAAGCTGAGGTTGTTAAAGGAGCTTTATGTTCATGATTGTGCTAAAAAGGAAAACTAACACACCAGGTTAAAGAGTGTTTGTAATGTACTTCAGTTTCAAATATCACACACAGGAGAGGATATGTATTGTGTAACCCGAATGACATGTGTCCTGCTTTGCTGTTTTAGTAAATCAAAGAACTATAAAATATGGAGATAGAGTTTTTAAATAGAAAACGGAAATGCAGAAAGACAGGTATAAGATGTGGGAATTTAGCACAAAGTGTCTTGTTCTTCCCCTGTTTTCTGTATCCAGATCATCAGGGCTCATTTTTTGTGGACTAGTCTAGTAATTTATATTTTTGTGACCCAGCTGGTAAAACTGTGGTGGTTCTTTATGAGACAAAATATAATAGTTACGTAAAATGTCGTGTGGTTGTTTGAAAATAAGAGTTTATATAGCAAACTGGGTCTAAGACCATGGCATAGCAAGACCGTAGCCTTCAGGGAAGCTGGATGTCATTGCTGTCCCTTTTGTAGGAAAAAAGTAACATCTCTGTGGGGGTGTTGGAGCAGTATTCCTAAACAACAGTCTCTAGTCACTGTAACCTCAAGACTTCTTTTAGAGGCTTGCTGGTCTTACGTTGTAGGTAAGATTTTTGTAGGCAGACGATATGGAAAATTACAGGATATTTTGGGATGGGGTCATGTGTTGGGACAGGGAAGGAATGCTTCCTACTCAACCCTATATTTTCTTTCATGTGGAAGGAAAAGCTCTTGCTAGAACATTCCTGACTTCTCTTTATACTTCAATTACTGTTTTTGTGGGACGGGGGGAAGAGGGATGTGTTTGATAAGATCATGCTGTGGTTTGAATATGTTACCCAAACTTTATGTGTTGGAAACTCCATCCCCAGCATGTAGCTGCTGGGAAGTAGAGACTAATAGATGGTGTTTGGATTGTGAGAGCACCATCGTAATCAATAGATTTATGCCATTACTGTGGACGTGGGTTCATTATTGCGAGAGTGGATTGCTTATAAAAGGAGGAGTTTGATAACCCTGTTGCTCTCTTTCTCTTTTTGCCCTTCCATTATGGGATGATGCAGTAAGAAGGCCCTCACCATCAAGATGGAGAAGGTAGCCTCCTCATCTTGACATCTCAGCCTTGAGAACTGTGAGGAGATAAATTCCTGTTTAAAATTACCCACTCTCGGGTATTCTGCTCTAGCAGCAGAAAACAATCCAAGAAGTACAGCTATTGCTATACCAAATACCTGAACACGAAGAAGTGGCTTTGGGGCTGGGCAATGGGTAGAGTCTAGAAGAGTCTGGAACAGCATGCTAGGAAAAACCTACATTGCCATAGATGGAGCATTAAGCGTGATTCTGGGGAGAACTCAGAAGAGAAAAGCTGTAGGGAATGTATAGAACTTCTTAGAGATTACTTAAGTGTTTGTGACCAGAATGTTGGTAGAAATATGGACAGTGCAGGCCATTCTGCTGAGGTATCAGATAGGAAATGAGGAATAAATTATTGAAAAATAGAGTAAAGTTCATCTATATTACAAAATGCAAGATGTTTGACTGAACTGTGTCTATACCCAAGACCTGTATGGAAAGAAGAATTTAGAGGATAAACTAGGATATGTGGTGAAAGAAGTTTCTCAGCAAAACTGTAGGTGCTACTTGACCTCTTTTCACCTCATGTAGTAAACTGTGAGAAAAGAGAAATGATTTAAAGACAGAATTGATACATAAAAGGGAAGCAGAATATAAAAATTTGGAAAATTTGCATCCTGACTATATATAGAACAAAAAAGCATGCAAGAGTGCAGCTAAGCGACCTTTAATAAAGGGATTAGTATAGCTAGAAGGAAGCCAGGTGCTGCTCATCAAGGCAGTTGGAGAATGACTCCTGCAAAAGCATTTCAAAGCTCTTGCAGGCTGTCCCTCCATGATAGGCTCAGCATTTTAGGACCTTGGGGGAAGAAAAGGCTTATTTCCCAGAGCTGCTTCTGCCTTCTGTTCCCCACATTCCAGTGCAGTGCTCCTCAGCCACTCCAGTTATAACTCAAGAAGTCTAAGGTTTCACTTGAGCTACCACTCAAGAATGTGCAAGGGGTCAGCCCACGTAGCATCTATTTGGTGCTAATTCTGCAGATGCACTTAGTTCACAAAGTTGGAGGCAGAGCTACCTAGATTGCAAAGAATGTATGAAATATCTTGGGAACCCAGGCAGAAACCTTCAGGAGTAGAGTCACCCCAAGAGCACACACTAGGGAAGTGGCCAGTGTGTCTGTGGGGTGGGAGCCACGGGAGAAAGTCCCCACTAGGACAGTGCCTAGTGAAGCTGTGGAGGTGGGGCTATCACTGTGATACCAACACTGTAGAGCTACCAGTGTGCAACACCAGCCTGGGAATGCTGCAAGTACAAGGCTCCAATTTGTGAGAGCTGCTTTGTAGGCAGAGCCATGGCGGGGTGCTGAGGGCCAGGGAGCCCAACCCCCCTTCCCCAGTGTGCTCAGAAGGTGGGATGTGGGGTCAAAATGATTACTCTAGAGCACTAAGATGTAATATTTCTTGCCCTGTTGGGTGTTGGACTCACTAGGAACCTGTGATCCTTTTTGTCTTGTCTTTTTCTCCCTTTTGAAATGGGAATGTCTGGGCCTGTCCCACCATTGTATTTGGAAGTAGATGTATTTAATTTGATACGCTCATGGCTGGGAGGAAATTGGCCTCACGATGAATCATACCTTGAGTCTCACCGATATCGATCGCTATGAGCCTTTGGACTTAAGATTTTTGAGTTGATGCTGGAACAGGTTAGGATGTTGGGGCCATTCGAAGGTAGTAAATACATTTTACATGTGAGAAGGACATGCATTTTGAGGGCAAGAAGCAGAATTGTGTGCTTTGAATGTGTTGTCCAAAGTTCAGACATTGGAATCTTGAGCCTCAATGTGTCAGTGTTGGGAGGTGAGGCCTAACAGAAGGCATTGGGGTCTTGAGGCCACCACGCTTATGAATAGATTAATGCCATGGTTGCAGGAATGGGTTTCTTATCTTGGGAACAGATTGTTTATAGAAAGGTAAGTTTTAACCCCTCTTGCTCGCTCGCGCACTCGCGCTCGCGCGCTCTCTCTCTCTCTCTCTCTCTCTCTCTCTCTCTCGCCCTCGCCCTCGCCCTCGCCCTCGCCCTCGCCCTTTCTAGCCCTTTTGCCTTCTACCGTGAGCTGACATAACAAAAAGGCCCTGATCAGATGCCAGCCCTTTAATATTGGACTTTCTGGTCTCTAGAACTGTGGGGAAATAAATTTCTCTTTTTTGTATATTACCTAGTTTGTGAAATTTTTGTGATTGCAGCACAGAACAGACTAAGACAGTTTGGAAGGAGACAACAGGCAAGAATAGCCCAGCCTTCCCCTCTTGCGTGCTACTCTGAAAAGCGAATTGCTTTTCAGGTGTTTTTTGTTTGTTTGTTTGTTTGTTTGTTTGTTTGTTTTTGAGACAAAATTTCACTCTTATTGCCCAGGCTGGAGTGCAATGGTGTGATCTCGGCACATTGCAACCTCCATCTTCTGGGTTCAAGTGATTCTCCTCCCTCAGCCTCCCGAGTTGCTGGAATTACAAGTACCTGCCACCACACCCGGCTACTTTTTTATATTTTTAGTAGAGACAGGGTTTCACTAGGTTGGCCAGGCTGGTGTTAAAATCCTCAGGTGATCTGCCTACCTCAGCCTCCCAAATTGCTGGGGTTACAGGTATGAACCACTGCGCCTGGTTAAGGTGTTTGCTGTTGCTTCATGCCGCAAGTCTTATGTGGGCTGCACCAACTCTCCCTTCTCATGGAAGAAGAGTGCTCCAGGCCAGCCTTGCCTGTCACTGCATGGAAGTCTAATTTTGTGATTTTGATTCATACAGATATTCTTTTAAAGGCAGAAATTATGTCCTACAGTCTGTGTTGTATCAGTGGTACAGGTGATAGCACATTTCAACAACTACCATGCACTTTTCACATGTATCATTTCTGAAATTGCAAAAATTCAAAAAATGTCTATTTTTTGAAATAGAGTATTTTGTTGTCTGACCTGTCAATTCTGTGTCATACTTATTTCACAATTTGTTCAGATCCTGAGTAGGAAAGAAGACTGGTACTCATTGGAACTCTGAAGGTTTCAACATGCATGTAAAATCTGAGTAAAATTCTAATGAGAGATTGCAAAGTGTTAACATGTGGAATATTTTCATTCCTACCCAGAGAACACTCTGAAGAAGGATCTACATTTCAGCTTTCAAATAGCAAGAAAGCTTGAATTTATTCTGACTTAGCTTTGAAAACTACATTGGGAAACACTGAAAGAAATCAGGCACAATTAGAAATGAGAAAAAGGAATAGGTCCTATCTGTGAGGTTTAAAAAGTATTGCTTCTCCATGAAATGCCTGGGACTTGTTAAAAGTATAATATACTTTGATGGAATGAATTGGAAAGTTGATATTTTATGTAGTTCTATGTATTTAATGCAAAGCAATTACAAAACTAGATCTTTTTTTCAATATTAGCTTTAAACTAGTGTAGCAAAGTAATGTGGTTAAAAAGAAGAAATGAGGCAAGAAGAACAAGCAGAGAAAAACCACAATATACTCTTTTTTATGGAGAGATAATAAGAGTAAGAGGATATTTTCAGAGATTGAGTCATGCTGAATTGGGAAAATTGACTAGAAGTAAAAATCAGGAAGGGATTTGTTTTATAGACAGAATGACTATTAGTGGAGATAAAAAATTAAAAATCATGAAGAAATTCACGGAAACTGTACAGATCAGCTCCCTCCTGAGTAAAAATACAGACAGGAAAACCATAATAATAACAAAAACCAAAAGCTAACATCAACGACAATTATCACCACCACCACCAAACCACAGCAAAGTAATCAGAGAGAGAAACTGGCCAGCAAGGACAGTAGGTTTACACTCTCTTGACCAAAACATTTTATTAATCAGGAAACACAGGGAAAGTTACGGAAGATGAAGTTTCCAGCAGTGACTTCACTGGGAAGAGTCTACAGGACTGTTGCCTTGGCAACATGCTTCTTCCTCATGGTAATGCCATTACAGTGAGGACAACTCATGCACACATTATTTAGGGGTGGTGTCACACATGGTGTCCATAAACTCCTCTGAGCAGAAGTCCAGGTTGGTATTCAGGAAAAATTTGTGCCACAGACAGTGAGAGCAGTCGTGAAGCAACAAAACTGAGCATGTATATCATGGCTAGCTTGAGTTCACATTGTCTTCCATAGGCTCAGTCAAAATTACCACATCCCTGTTAAATTACATTGTTTTCCCTCTTCTACTCACTAGCATCTGTACCTGCAAAAAAACTTGAACTGTGAAAACAAGATTTTGACTCATTCACTCCTTTCAGGACCAGACAGATGATCACAGTCTGCCTGTTTTTCTTTTTCCCAGCAATTCTGAGTCTGCCAGAGATTTTTCTAAGGATAAGAGATTACACAGAAATGTCTTTTGATTAACTTGGAAGTTCCCAGAATATATGCCATGTATGTAATAGATAGTTAATGTATAGATAATGATTTGAGTTAGCTGAGAGTAATTAGGGCAGGACTCTGAAAGAATGGACAACAGGGTTTATATGTTTGATAGAAGAGGAATGGAAGGAGGCTGGGGCAACACTTTATGTGTTTGCAGATACAAGAGCATTAATAACCTTGGAGGTAGAAAAAATACTGAGTGATAGAGGAAGAAAAAATTCCACTTGAGCGAAGGGTATAAAGTACAGTAATGTGCTACAATCAATGATGAACCACATTTACAACAGTGGCCCCATAAAATTATAATACTATATTTTGGCTGGGCACAGTGGCTAATGCCTGTAATCCCAGCAGTTTGGGAGGCCGAAGTGGATGGATCACCTGAGGGCAGGAGTTCAAGACCAGTCTGGCCAACATGGTGAAACCCCCTCTCTACTAAAAATACAAAAATTAGCCAGGCATGGTGGTGGGCACCTGTAATCACAGCTATTTGGGAGGCTGAGGCAGGAGAATTGCTTGAACCTAGGAGGTGGACGTTGTAGTGAGCCAAGATCGTACCACTGCACTTCAGCCTGAGCAACAAGAGCTAAATTGTCTGCAAAATAAATAAGTCAATATATACATGAGTATATACAAAAATGCCATACTTTTTCTGTACCTTTTTTACTTTTAGATACACAAATGCCATTGTGTTAAAATTGCCTACCGTGCCCAGTAGAGTAACATGCACCATAGATTTGTTGCCTAGGAATAATAGGCTCTACCGTATAGCCTAAAAGTGTAGCAGGCTACACCATCTTGGTTTGTGTAAGTACACACGATTATATTGGCACAACATGAAATTACCCCACGATGCATTTCTCAGAACATCTTCTCGTCCTAAGTGATGTATGACTGTGTGTGCATTTAGCTCTGCCTACCTCACTCTTTAATGAGGATGTGCTTACTGTGACAGGGTCAGTTTACTGTGTTTAAATTATTATATCATCGTATTGGGGGACCAGGTGTATCAATAGTCGATGAGCTTTATTTAGGCAAGATTGTAGGCTTTCTAGATTGAACAAAACAGCCAAGGCTATATTGTAGATAATGGAATTTGCAGGCAGCTAATACTAGCATGATATAGCCTATCATATAATAGTATTTTTGGGAAACATGAATTATCAGCTAAAAGGTCAAGTTTGTTTGTGGACAAAAAAATTACTGGGGAAAAAAACAGAAAGAAGGATGATTCTTATTCTCTGGAAACATAAATACAACTGTATGAGAAACATTGGTCTTTTAGATGGTTATATTTTTTTTTCTTCATTCTATAATGGTCTCTGATAAGTCTCTGGTAGGCCAATTCCTTTCCCCTCACTTTGATGCTTTTCTGACCACCATAAAGTCTGGTCATCAGGATTTAGGAAACACAGTCTTTGCTGTGATAGGCGTTAGTGCCTCCACAGGGTGACTTGTGAAGATGCTCAACTCTGAAATTGTTGGTATCCTGGAGAAACTGGGGGACTTATGTTAGCAAGAGGGGCAGAAGGAGAGTCTAATCAGATGAAAAACTGGAACCATGGAACTAGTACATGTGGGCAGTTGGAAAGGTGATAGCAGGGTGGGTCTTAGCTAGTGGTGGCAGGGTTAAGTTTACAGTCACCTAAGTATAGAGTCGGTGACACCTAAACTTTGCCATACAGTCCACCTGTTAGTGTCTGTGTCACTAAGGTTTTGTGTTAAACGAAGACAATAAAAGAGAGATACTACTTTGAATAGTTTAAGAAGAAAAAGATTTTTAAAAAGTGAGATTCACAGACTCTTCAGTGAAGCCAGAGAACCTAGTTTGGAGAAAGCTACACAATAGAATCTATCATGAAGATGCAATAGTATCTTCATAGAAGCAATTCTGGTACTCCCAAAGCAGACATCGTAATTGCTTCTATAAAGCTAGCCCTGAAAACACCACTTTTGTGAAGTGGCTTTTGCCTGTTTTTCAATATTTTTATTTTTCTTTCTTTTCAAAATTTATTTGTAGAAATTCTTTAAAAAATATTGATATTAATGCTAAATTGATTTTATGTTTGGTAAATACTTTGCTCCTATTCTTTTCTTTTTTTCTTTTAAAAATACTATCTATTTAGGTACCAATTACAATGAATCAAGTTTGGTAATCGTGTTTTCTATATTCTTATTGACTTTTTTCCTGCTTATTTTATTAATTACTATATTTTACCAATTACAGTAATTTATCAGTTACTGAAAAAAAAAATGTGTTAAATCCTGTCATTCACTATGATTGTATAGTTGTCTATTTCTCCTTGGACTGTGACCAGTTTTTGTCTCTGTATATCTTTATTTTAGGCTATGTAATTAAGTGCATACACACTTGTAATTTTATTATGCAGAGAATATCTGTACTCCAGTAATGCACACTGCTTTTTAAAATATATTTTATCTGATATTATACCAGTAACTGCACTAGTATTATTTTAGTCAAAATTTAAATAATTTCCAGATAATCTCCAGATTCTAAAATTCCCTGCTTTTGTAAAAAGTACAGACTGTTCAGTCTTGTATGTTAAGTTGGTAGTCAAACTTGACCTTTTAGCTGAAAATTCGTGTTTCCCAAAAATACTATTATATGATATGCTGTATAATGCTAGTATTATCTGCTTACAAATTCCATTATCGATAATATAGCCTTTCCTGTTTTGTTCAACCTAGAAAGCCTAAATTGTTGGAAATATCAACTTGAGGAAACCACATAGAGCTGAAGTTCTTGTGCAAAGCCTATATGAAGCTAGGTTCTTGTGGTTTGCCATCTGTGCTGAGAAATCTGCTAAGAATTTGTTTAGGGTTTTCTTTCCCAGCTGTTGAAGGCCTTTGGCCTTTCAAAAAATTATGTTACCCAAGTAGTTTTCGTTAGAGCTTCTCTTTCTTGTCTAGAAGAAGCAGTCTAGTTTGTCATTTACTTTTTTCAAGCTGAGATTGTATTTTTAAAACACAGAACATTGAGTGAATTTTAATTGTATGGAACAGTGAAGTGATGTGTTAACATTATAAAGCTAGTTAATTCTAGAGTCAAGGGTAGAACTGAGCTCCATTTCTAAGCCTGCACTCTCCAATATGCTCCTCCTAACTTCCTAAGATCCAAAATACGATTTGTAACTTCCTAATATCAAGTGATGAAAAAAATGGTGAAATTCACTTCCTCCATTTGATATCCTGCAGTGAATACAGAATGTTAGCACATGTGAAGGAAGACATTTAGCATAGGAGGTAGCATATGGAACCTTTGAAAACATTATTTTGGGGTGGATTATGAAGTAACCCTGGGTTTTCTTATTCTTAATTTACATATTTTAACATTGCCAGCATTTCATTTATATTTGGAACATTTCATAAGTATTCAAATATTGCTAGCATAATACATATCTGAGAAAAAGGATGCTGCTTTTTAAATACTTCCTATTCATCTTTTCTTAATTTATTGCTTTCAGAAAGTCAGATCTGCAAGTAACTTTTGTAAAGCATGATGTACTGTCTCATGTCTTCTGTGTTTGTAAATCTAGTAAATCTGCCAAGTCTGTTCTAAGGTCATTTGAAATGACCTTAGAAGTTATTTTTTAAAAGTAAGTACAATGATTGAAAAAGAATGAAGTTATATAATTTGAGAGTGATATGTTAGAAAAGTCATTGTTCTTAAGCATTCATCAGGACTCTCTTGTTTTTCACGTATTTCAATTCCAAGCCACTTAATGAAAATAGGTTTTAGTAAGGAAAACTGTGATACAGGAATAGGTAGATATACTTTGTTTCTCTAGCCAGAAAACTGTACAGTAGGAAGGATCATGAGTGTAAGAATATCATATAGATTGGCTTTTTAAAGTACTACAAAATACTGACGTTAGTTTAAAAAGAAGAAAAGATGTGTACTTACTTAGCATTATATTGATTCACAGTAGACACAGGCTAAAAGCAAATACAAATCTTTCGCTTAAGGTATAATACTTGGAAATGTTTGCTTTCTTATTAAGTTAGGGAAGATGACAGTGGGAATTGGATGAATAAATGCATTTTTATCCTGTTAACTTGATTTCATATTTGTCTGCATAATTTACAATAATAATAACAAAAGAAAATGTCTAAAGAACCCCAAATCAAGTCAAACAAATATATATTAACCGCATGAGATGTGGTACATCTATGTGAACTATGTCAAAATATAAAAGTATATGACATATTTGTATAGAGAAATTATGGCTGTATTGTCACAAATATTAGAAACACATCAATGAATGAAAAGTTTCATTTTGCTATCATACTTTATAAAACATACTCCATTTTCATAAAATAATTTTAAAGTATAATTTAAAATTTAGTTTTTAAAATATTAAACAATTTAAGTATGTAAACATGTCTGACATTTTATGTTAAACTTATAAAAATGCTACCTCAGGTTTATGTAGCCTCTTTTCTTCTCTAACTACAAGCATTTACCCAGTGTATTTTTAAGTTTGCCCTTCAATCCAATGTTCCTTTCACTAAACAAATGTTTTGTAAAAATAAAAGTTTTGGGTGGACCAAATGAAAGTTCAGATTTTCTCAAGAGACTTAAAACTGTTTTCTTCACTAAAAGACAGAGTCTTATAAGCTGATGAAACTTAATTTAATTCTAATTTTAGCTGTCTATAAGCATGCTTAAGATAAAAACATCAGTAGACATTTTCTCAAGATATTTATATATATACATTTAGTTTCTGTCTTCAAAAATTGACACAGTAAAAAATTGTGTAAAGCATAATGTATATTCTGAAGTTGTCAATATTTAAAAATCAGAGTAATTGTATCTTATAATTTTATAATAATATGTGGTACACAACTGTAAATAATCTTATCTCAAAAATTATTTACAGTCATATACCACATAACATTTCAGTCAGTGATAGATGACGTATATGATGGTGGTCCCATAAAATTATAATGTCATATTTTTATTGTGGTTTTTTTAATGTTTAGATATATAAGTATTTAACATTGCCTGTAGTTAACATATGGTACCCCACTGTCCAGATTTGTAGCCTAGGAGCAATAGCTTATACCATATAGCTTAGATGTGTAGCAGACTGTACCCTCTAGGTTTGTGTAAGTATATTACATGATACTGGCTTAACAATGAACTTGTCCAATGATGCACTTTTTCTGAACGTATTTATGTTGATTAGGGATGCATGGCCATAATACTGAAACCTATTAATATTAAATCATATGTCTAAGCACAACAGATAGTGGAGAAGCTGGGAGCAATTCTTGTTTTCTTATTTTTAATGCAATGCCTTTCCCAGTATGTATAATTTGTACCTCAATTGATGTAAGTATTTATGAATTTAGTGCATTGAGATGATTGAGATGATTTGATTGAAAACTAATCCTCATCTATAGGAAACATACAGAAGAAAATACTCTTGCCAGAATAAGAATTGACTAGATTAAAATACTTGAGCAATTCTTTTGGCTTAGAGATTATTGGCAGCCAAAGCTGAAAAAAAATTACATTGATTTATATAGTTGTTGTTTCTCCTAATAAAGAGAATTCACATAATCATCCATAGAGACAATTTATTTTCTTGCATGTAAACTCAAAGTAGAAGACATTAAAAAAAGTGAGAAGTTACATTTGCAGGGCACCTACAGTGATCTTCCAGGGATTATATTGGCTACTCTGTCTATTCCGTATTATTTAATATTCTCAAACATCCCACAATGTAAATATAATCACAGTCCTATCCATGAAGAAACTGAGCCTCATAGCGATTAAATTAACTGCCAGTTACTCCCCATTAACCCACAGTTACTCCCATCACTAGCAAGTGGCAAAGCCAAGATTTGAACTCTAGCTTGTCTGAGAGGGAAGCTAGGTCCTACAAAATTTTTGCAAGAAGTCCTCTATGTATTCACTTTGTCCAAAAGTACTGTCTAGTTATCAACAAAATAAATTTAAGTGTTAATCCATATCATATTATTTTTAATGTTGTTTGGATTCCTGAAATGCTTATTCTTTACATGCATTACTGATTTTTAGTAGCTTTTTTTATATCATTGTACATTTTCACAGTCCAGGATAGTCAACATCCACTTACAATTAAATAAAGTCACAAGGTTGAGGGCTCAAAGATAAGAAACTATTCACAAACATTAATCAATTATTGCTCATTTAGTGAACGCCTACTGAGCAGTAGTGAGTGTTGTGGGGACAGAATAAAGACTGTGTAAGACATTTTCTTAAGAAAAGTTTAATGTCCACTTGTTGATAAAGTTAAAAATGTAAAGATTAGTATCATAAAATATGTAATCAGTATAAACTGTGTGATACCTAGAAACTTAAGAAAAATATGGGAGGGTAAAAGAACAGGACTTCTAGTTTCCAGTCTGGCATTGAAGAAGCTTAGATGTCTCTACCCTGTCCTACTAATAAGTGAAAAACTAGACAAACTAAAAAATCAACAATTTTCCTTAGTTTTTTCAGAGGAGCGAGGTCGCAGAGCAAAACAATGCTCCAGAAAATGGAGAGACAGACAGGTAAAGATAATGACAACTTACTAGAGCAGAAATCCATGAGCAGAATCTTAGGCAAGAATGGTTGCAGGAGTGGGAATAACTGAACTATGAGTGACAAATTGCTGGAGGATTACTGCGGATAAATCTGAGAATTAAAAATTCCAGAGAGATCCAGTTAGGTGAAGGGGGCTTTTGAGGAGGGGAACACTTTTGTGTTTTACCTCCTGGAGTACTGCAAAGTTCTCACAGTGAATGTGGGAGAAAACCCCTCTGCTGCCTTCATAGAGCAAGGGGAAAAGTAACTACTTTTAAACACACCAGAGAGCTGTTTGTAAGGAGACGTGCTCTCAAGAGAAATTTTTACCAGAGCCCACTCTTCTGGAGTGTTTTGTTTTTTTGTTTTGTTTTGTTTTCAAAGCTTAGAGTTTAATGTACATGGTGTGAAGAAAAATACCCAACTCTCCAGTCCCCTTTAGTAGCCATCCTGTCCCACCTAAGCAGGAAGAAAAAAAAGCAACTCACAAGCACTTGTGAAAGTCACATTCCAGAGGCACAGGGCCACCAAAAGACTGAGACCTTATCATAAAACTATAGAATGCCTCTCCTACCCCACACATTTCCACCCACATTAATAAAGACCAATTAACTGTAGTTCCTCTTAGTAAGTTATGTCTAACTTTTAATTAAAAAAATACAAGGCATAGTAGAAGGAAGAAAAAAAACAGATTGAAGAGAAGGAAGAGGCATCAGAATTAAAGAGAGATATGGCAGCAATGTTGGAATCATAAGACAAGAAATTAAAAAAAAACTATAATTAATACACTTTGAGTTTTAATGACAAAAGTAGACAACGTGCAAGAACAGATGAATAATGAGATCAGAAAGATAGAACTTCTGAGAAAGAATAAAAAAATGCTAGAGATTGAAAACATTGTAATAGAAATTGAGAATGCCTTTGCCAGGCTCATCAGTGGTCTCGACATAGCTGAGAAGGAAAAAAAAAAAAAAATACTCTGAGCTCAAAGATGTGACAATCTAAACTTTAAAAAACTGAAAAGCAATAAGAATAAAGACTGAGTAAAACAGAACAAAATGTTCAAGAGCTGAAAACACTAAAAAATGATATAAATATGCATAATGTTGATGCCAGAAAGAGAAGAAAAAGAGAAAGAAAAAGTAGTATTTGAAGCAGTAACAACTGAGAGTTCCCTCCAGTTAATAGCAAATACCAAACCAGAGTCCCAGGAAGAGTCCCAGGAAGCTAGGAGAACACCAAGCAGGATAAATGCCAGAAGAGCATATTATATTTAAACTTCGGAAAGTCAAAGATAAAAATGTGAAAGAAGTCAGAGGACAATAACACATTACCTACAGAGGTGCAAAGATAAGAATTGTATCTGACTTGGCCTCAGAGATCATGCAGAAAGAAAGAAGAAAGTGGAATTATTTCAAGTGTTGAGGGGGAACAATTACTAGTCTGAAATTCTGTACTCTGTGAAATTGTTCTTCAAATGTGAAGAAGAAATAAACTTTCTCAGATAAATAAAAATTGAGAGATTAATTGCCAGTAGACCTGCTTTGTAATAAATGTTAAAAACAGTTCTTTGGAGAAAAGAAAAATTACACTCATCATAAACTCAGATTGCTGTAAAGAAAGAAAAAGTATTAGAAAAGGAATAAAGGAAAGTAAAATAAAAACTTTCATTTTTGTTATTGATAAAGCTGATAACCGTTTGTTCAATTAGTAATAGCAACAATATTGTGTGATATATATGCGTGTGTATGTGTATCATGATATAGTCTGAATGATTGTTCCCTCCAGATCTCATGTTGAAATTGACTCCCAATGTTAAAGGTGGGGCTGGGGGGAAGTGATTGAATCACTGGGGCAGATCGCCCATGAAGGTGTTTAGTGCCATCCCCTTGGTGATACTCGAGTTGTCACTCAGTTCATATGAGATCTGGTTGTTTGAAGTGTGTGGTATCTGCCTTTTCTCTCTCCTGCTCCCACTCTCACCCTATGATGTGCCTGCTCCCACGTTACCTTCCACCATGATTGTAAGCTTCCTGAGGCCCTCATCAGAAGTCAAGCAGGTATTAGTGCCCTGCATGTACAGCCTGCAGAGCCCCGATCCAATTAAACCTCTTTTCTTTACAATTTACCCAGTCTGAGGTATTTATTATAGAAATGCTAAAATGGCCTAACACAGAAAACTGGTACCAGGGATAGAGGTGTTTCTATAAAGATATCTGAAGATGTGGAAGTAGTTTTGGAACTGAATAACAGGCAGAAGTTGGAAGAGTTTGGACGTCTCAGAAGAAAATAGGAAGTTGAGGGAAATTTTGCAACTTACGCAACTGGTTAAGTGGTTATGATCAAACTGCTGACAGAAATATGGACAGTGAAGGTCAGGCTTACAAGGTCTCAGAAATTAGGAAACAATTGGGGAACGGAACAAAAGTCTCCCTTGCAATGCCTTAGCAAAGCATATGGCTGCATTGTGTCCATGTCCTAGATATCTGTGGAAGTTTAAACATAACAGTGATGTGTTAGGGTATCCAGCAGAAGAAATTTTTAAACAGGAAAGTGTTCAAGTTGTGTCATAGCTGCTTCTAACTTCCTATGGTCAGATAAATGATAGCAAAGAAAACGTCTTAAAGTTTGAGCTTATGTTTTAACGGGAAGCAGAGTACAAGATTGAGAAATTTGCAGGCTGACTGGTGGCAGAGAAAGAAAAAGTGTTTTCAGGAGAGGAATACGAGTGGTCTGCAGAGCAACCACTTGTGGGAGAGATTTACATGACTAAAAGGAAGCCAAGTACTAATATCTAGAACAATGGGAAAAAAGCCTGAATGTATTTCAGAGATCTTGGAGGTGGTATCCCCCTGACCCCATAGCAGTCCCAGAGGCCTGGGAGGAAAGAATGGTTTTTTGGGTCATGCCCAAGGCCCTGCTGCCACGTGCAACCTCAGAACATAGATACCTACGTTCTAGCTGCTCCAGCTACACCAACAGCTCAAAGGGCTCCAGGTGCAGCTTGAGTCACCACTCCAGAGGATGCAAGCTGTAAGCTTTGGTGGCTTACATGTGATGTTAAGCCTGCAGGTACTAAGAGTGGAAAAGTGAAGGAAGCATGGAAGCTTCCACCTAGTTTTCAGGGGATTTATGGAAAAGCCTGGGTGCCAAGGCAGGTAGGCTGCCACAGGGGTCTGGGGGTAGCCCACACAGAAATACTCTACTAGGGCAGTGTTGGGAAGAAAAGTGAGGTTGGAACCCCTATACAGAGTCCACACTGGAATACTGCTTAGTGCAGCTGTGGGAAGGGGGCCACTGCCCTCCAGACCTGAGAATGGCAAAACCACTAGCAGCTTGCAATCTTAGCATGAAAAAGCCACAGTCACTTAACTTCAACCTGTGACAGCAGTTATGGGGGCTATGCCCTGCAAAGGTGCCCGAAACCTTTGAAGTCCATCTGTGCACCAGTGTGACCTGGATATGGAACATGGAGTCAAGGTGATTATTTTATAACTTTAAGACTTGCTCAGATGCGTTTAAGACTTGCATGGGGCCTGTTGCCCCTCTATTTGACCTGTTTCTCCCTTTGCAACAGAAATGATAACCCAAGGCCTGTACCATCATTGTACCTTAGAAGTAAATAACTTGTCAATGATTTCACAGGCTCACTGACAGAAGGACCTCATCTCCAGATGAGACTTTGAAGTTTGGATTTAGGACTTTTGATTGAGTTGATGCTGGAACAAGTTAAGACTTTGGGGAACTATTGAGAAGGGGTGATTATGTTTTGCAGTGTGAGAAGGACATGCGATTTGGGGTACAAGGGAAGGAATAATATAGTTGGTATGTTTGCCCACTCGAAATCTCATGTTGAAACGTGATTCTCAATGTTTGAGTTTGGGCCTGATGGGAGGAGATTAAATCATGAAGGTGGATCCCTCATGCAGGAATTAGCACCATCCCATTAGTGATAAGTGAGTTCTTGCTCAGTTCTAGTGAGATCTGGTTGTTTACAAGTTTGTGACACCACCCCAGTCTCTCTTGTTCCTACTCTCCCCATGTGATGTACAAGCTCCCACTTTACTTTCTGTCATGATTGTGAGCTTTCTGAGGCCCTCCCCAGGACTTGAACAGATGTTGATGTCATGCTTGTAGAGGCTGCAGAACCATGGGCCAAATAAATGTCTTTTATTTATAAATTATCCAGTCTGAGGTATTAAAAACAGCCTAACATACATGCGCATGCATTCTTATGTACAAGTGAAAGAATGACAGCAATGACATAAAGACTTAGGGGAATTATGAGTATTTTGTTATTTTAAATATGTGCACTGCCTGTGAAGTCTTAACAGTACTATTTGAAAGTGGACGTGGAATAGTCTGCAAATGTTGCAAACTCTAGAGCAACCACTAATACGAGATTTACTCTGAAAACCCTAAAATAAAAAGAGGAAGTATAAGTGACCTGCTAAGAAAGGATAGAAAATGAAATCGTATACAATCTCCAGATAAACTCAGAAAGACAGAAAAAGTGTGGAAGACAAAAATAAAAACAAAGACGAAAGGCAAGGAATAGAAAACTGTAACAAATAGAAAAGGTATGAATGTAAGAATATGAATATCACTTTAAATGTCTTCAGTTTAAATTCACCAGTGAAAAGACAGAGATTGCCAGAGTAGATCAGAAAGCAACATTTAACTGTGTGTTTTCTACAAGGAACTCACTTTTAACATAAAGACACATACAGATTAAAATGGAGAATGTTATTGGTGGTAAACTAAACCAATAACAAAAACATACCTGGAAAATCCCCAAATACTTGGAAACTAAGCAATAACATACTTCTAAATAACTCATGGATCAAAGAAGACATACCAAGAGAAATTTGAAAATATTTTGAAGTATGTGAAAATAAAAACACAGCAGAATTGTGGGATACAGCAAAAGCAGGGCTTTGAGGAAATGTATAGCATTGAATGACGTGTTAAGAAAGAAAGTCAATAGTCTAAGGAAACTACGAAAAGAAGGACAAATTAAATTCAAAGCAAGAAAACTGATAAAAATTAGAGCAGAAATAAATGAAGTTGGAAATAAGAAATTAGAGAAAATCAGCAAAATCAATAAGTGGTTCTTTGAAAAGATCAATGAGGTTTGTAAGCCTCTAGACATGATAACTAAGAAAAAGATGACACAAGTTACTAATATCAGAAATGAAAGAGGTACATCATTACAGATGTGATGGACATGAAAAGGTTAGTAAAAGAGTACTATGAACAACTCAGTGCCTACGAATTTGGTAACCTAGATGAAATGAATTATTTTTTAGATGTATACAGCCTGCCAAAATTCACACAAGAAGAAATAGGCAATATGTTTAGGCCTATTTCTATTAAATAAATGAAATCAACATTTAATAACGTTCCCAAACAGAAAGCTCCCGGGCACATTGTTTAATTCTACCATTTACAGAAGAAATTACAGAAAGTTAAGCAAAATGACCTACAGCAGGTCTTCAAGTAATATCATTTTGTTCAATATTGTTATAATGTTGATGAGGAAAAAATGGTCTTATTATACATCGTTTTGCTTAAAGTCACATTTTCCAAGAACCTATTGATGACCTTTAGTGAGGACTGACTGTATACCAATTCCTTACAATCTCTTTTAAAAGATGGAAGAAATGCTTTCTGATTTATCTCATGAGGCTAGTATTGGCCTAATGCTGAACCCAGATATAGTCATTACAAGAAAATAAAGTTACAGACTATCTCTTATGAACAAAAATGGAAAAAAAAACTTAACAAAATATTACCAAATCAATGTATACAAAGAATGTGTGATTTATTCCAGGTGTGCAAAGCTGGTCCAATTTGTGAAAATCAAAGAAATCCATAACATCGAGAAGCTAAATAAGAAAAACCACAGATCATGAAATGTGTTGGATTTTGTCAAATGCAGATAAAGCATTAATCCAACACATATTCATAATAAAAACTCTCAGTAAACTAGGAATAGAGGGCAACTTTATCAAATTAATACACATCATCTACAAAAAACCTGCAGCTAACATTATACTTAATGGTGAGAAACTGGATTTCCTGATTCGATGAGGAAAACAACACTGCTTTAACCATCGTACTGGAAATCCTAGCTAATGCAGTAAGACAGAAAAAGGGTAAACTGCGTTGTTTGATACTAGATATCCTAACTTATGCAATAAAACAGAAAATAAAATCGTGTGTTATTTGGGAAAGAAAATATAAAACTTTATTTGTTCACAGATAATTTGATTATCTGCAATGAAATTTGAAAGGAAAAAGATGTAAAAGAACCTCCTGGAACTAATTAATAGTTTTAGCAGTGTTGCAGAATGTAAAGTTAATGTGCAAAAGTAAAGAACCTTTCGGTCTACCAGTAATGAACAAGTAGAATACAAAATTCCCTGCAAAACAAACCAATTATAAAGCCAACAAAACATTTATCAAGTCTAAGTGAGATGAACTATAAAACTCAAGGAAGATATTAAAGAAGAAGTAAATAAGGAAATATTCCACATTCATTCTTACAAAGAGATTCAATAGTATCTTTTCCCCAATTTGATCTACGAATTCAACACAATCCTAGTTAATCCCCACAAATTATTTTATGGATATTGACAAATTGATTCAAAAATAATTTATATGGAGAGGCCAAAAACACAGAAAATAGCAACCAAATATTGAAGAAGAACAAAGTCGGAGGATTGACACTACCTAACTTCCAGATTTTGAAGTTAACAGTAATCAAGACAGTATGGTATTAGCAAAAAACAAAGAGAAAAAGACAAATACATCAATGGAACAGAACAGAGAGCTCAGAACTAGACCCACGGTGAGATACAGACAACTGACAAAGGGACAAAGGCAGTTCAGTGGAGAAGAGGTATTCTTTTCAACAGTAGGTGTGGGAACAACTGGGCAAACACAAACAAAATGAATCTAGACACAGACCTGACACCCTTCACAAAAAGTATCTCAAAATGGGTTATAGACCTGAATGTAACACACAAAACTGTGAAACTCCTAAAAGATAACATCAAAGAAAGCATCCATGATTTTGGGTATGGGGTAGCTTTTTAGAAACAGCATCAAAGGCATGATCCTTGAAAAAAAAAATTGATAAACTGGATTTTGTTAGAATAGAAAATTTTCACTCTGCTAAACACAATATAAGTGTATGTAGAATCCTCCACAGATGGGGAGAAAATATTTCCAAAAGGCATATCTGAAAAAGGACTGTGACTCAAAATGTTCAAAGAACTCTTAAAACTCAACAATAAGAGAATGAACAGCCTGATTAAAAACTGAACATCTCACCAAAGAAGTTACACAGATGGTGTATTCATCCATTTTCGTGCTGCTGATAAAGACGTATCCAAGAGTGGGAAGAAAAAGAGGTAATTGGACTTAGAGTTCCACATGGCTGCAGAGGCCTCAGAATAATGTCGGAAGGTGAAAAACAGTTCTTACCTGGCAGCAGCAAAAGAAAATGAGAAAGAAGCAAAAGCAGAAAGCCCTGCTAAACCTGCCAGATCTTGTGAGACCTACTCATTATCAAGACAATAGCATGGGAAAGACCACTCCATGATTCAATTATCTCCCCCCCCCCCCCCCCCCGTCCCTCCCACAAGAGTTGAGGATCCTGGGAGATACAATTCAAATTGAGATTTGGGTAGGAACACAGCCAAACTGTATCAGGTAGCAAGTAAGCATATGAAAAGGAGTTCAATATTATATATCCTTAGGGAATTGCAGATTAAAATGAGCAACCACTGTACATCTATTAGATAAGACAAATTCCAAAACCCTGATAACAGGCAATGTTGGTGAGGATATGAAGCAACAGAAACACTCATTCATTGCTGGTGAGAATGCAAAATGGTATAGTCCCTTTGGAAGACAGTTTTGTAGTTTGTTACAAAACTAAACTTACTCTTGCTGGGTATCCAGCAATTGTGCTCCTTGGTATCTACCCAAATAAACTGAAATCTTACGTCCACACAAAAACTGTCATATGGATGTTTATTCATCACTGATGAAACTTGAAAGCTATCAAGATGCTTCCCAGTGGCTGAATAAATAAACTGTGATACATGCAGACAATAGAATATTATTCATCACTAAAATGAAATGAGCTATCAAGCCATGAAAAGACATGGAAAAAATTTAATTTTACTATATGAAAGAAGCCAATTTGGAAAGACTACATAATTCCAGGTACCTGATTTTCTGGAACAGGTAGAGCACAAATGACTTTTCGGGCAGTGAATCTAGTCTATATGATACTGTACTGTGTGAATATACATCATTGTACACTTCATAAAACCGACAGTATGCACAACAGAGTGGGTGAGACTTAATGTAAACTATGAACTTTATATGATAATGATGTATAATTGTAAATTCTTTGATTGCAATAGATACATCATTCTGCTGTGGGATGTCAGTAGTCGGGGAAGTTGTATTATGTGTGGGGGCAGAAAGTACATGGGGAACTCTGACCAATTTTGCTTTGAACCTAAAACTGCTCTAAAATGAAGCTTATTTAGTAATAATAAAAGGTGAGGGTATGGGGAAAAGAACAATGTGGGCCAGAATATTTGGATAAAAGGTTCATGGAGAAAAAAGTCATGATCAGAAAGGAAACAGGACATTTTCAGTTTAGGACATTACTTTAACAGAGGTATGGTGCTAAGGGTGGGCATGATAGACAAAGAAATATACAGAAAAGGTTACATTTGCAGTATTAGATGAACAATATGGAAATAATAAAGATCAAGAGAATAAAGGTATGAATCCTTGTACTTCTCTTAGAGAAAACACAATTAAGGCCATTCTAGTGTGGCCAGCCACAAGGCGGGGCCAGGTAGCCATGTCCAGACTTCTGCCAACTGGTGACTCTGAGGCATACCTAATGGTGGGCATGATTTGATTCTGGGTTAACTAATTGCCAGCTGCTGGGTGGATATTTGTAAAATACAATGATGATAACCTCAGGCAGTTTTTGTTTCTTTTTAGTAAAACTGCACTTGCTGCTGATTATGAACAGTAAAGTTGGACCTTTATGGGGTGTGTAATGCACACGGTACAGAAGCCGCTAATGTCAAAAACAATAGGCTTGTGTTTCGTCTTTTAAAATTTTCCTTTTGACAGCATCAGAATAGCACAGAGAAGGGAAATTTTGTGGAGGTTTCCCCCTAAAGAATTATGGTTTTGCAGTAGCACTGATTTATCATCCGAGAGACCAGTTCATAAAATAAAAATGTAATAAAACATAATGGGGAATGGTTCTTCCTCATCCCGCCACGTAGCTCTTACTAACATTAATGGGAATTGTATGTGATTTGGGAAAGGGGAGGCTGATATTTCCAAAGGGTTTATATGCAGACGAATTCAATGAGAATTCGTTTTTCAAACACAATATAGAATAAAGGGAGGGACACAGGGCCTCCCTTTGGAGAATACTGTGGGTTTTGTGGGCATAATTTGATTTATTTTCCTGTTCAGAAGTGTGAGGACAGAGCAGGAAAACCATGAGGCATGCAGAGAGGAAGGTGCTGTTTTATTGCTAAAGCCTAATGTGCTGTGAGTAAGCTCAATTAGCATAATAAGTTCAAAGCATCCCCTCTTAAAATGGATCTTTTTTTTTTTATTTAGTATTCTACATAATATATTTCACTGTAACCCCAATTCTGGCAACATATAGAAAACATCTCAGAGGGAGAAATGTAATGATTTTTTCTCTCCTTAATTGGATCAGATCTTAAGATCTCTCTGGAATTAAGGCAATTGTCTTTAGCATTTGCTTTTTCTTACTTGGTAAGTGTCCATGAGGTTGCATTACTGAACAAGTCATATTTTTTTAAATTAAAAATATATAACACATTTTAATGCAATTTTTAGTGCAATATTTGGAAAACCACGAGAAGTTATAAAAAGTAAAAATTGCCGATATTATTACCATCTAGAAATACAGTTCTGTTACTATGTTGTTATATATAGAGAGATAGATATGGTATTCATATATACAAATGTTTATATTTTATTAAACTGCTGTATATTATATATTGACTTTCATACTTTGCCTTAAAAAATTGTATGACAACTGTGTCTTCATTTTAATGCCTGAATAATTGTCCATTTATTTAATTATCTTCCTATTGTGAGACGTTTAGATTGTTTCTAGATTTTGCTATTAAAAAAAAAAACTTGTATAAACTTCTGTGCATGTAATTGATACTAGGTATTGTAAGTTTAATAATATTTGCCATTTTGGTAGACAAAATACTTTATTGCTGCTTTAACTTTCATTAGTTTGATTAATAGAGCAACTGAGCAGTTACTCAAATGTTTATTTGGCCATGCAGTCATTATATGGTGACTAGACAGTGTAATATTTCATAATACCACATAAATCCTTATATCTGAGGCTAGAGTTCATTTTAAGCTGTATTTAAGTATCAGCTATGAGCAAATGTTTTAGGGCTAGCAGTTACAGATTTTATTACAGAACTCTTAGGAACAGCTTGTTTAAAAGAGAGATGTAATTATTCATGGATTAAGAAAGAAATTACAGTGTCTATGTCCCAAAATGTCTGCAAAATCTGTAGACTAGGGGAAAAGCTGTTTTCTTAGCAATTTTAAGTGAGTGTATTGCCTTGATAGTTTAGGTCTGCTGAGAGCAGTTAGGGCTCTAGCTAAGTTAGACTATGGAACCAGCTCTGGGCCCTACATGAGAGACAGCAGTTTTCAGTTGGAGCAAAACTGAAATGCTGAATAACTGCCTTCTGGCAAATTCGACTGACAGTGAATATCACTTCTCAACACATGGGGTACAATGGAAGTTTTTCTTTTAGGAACTGTAATTCCCTTCTTCATCCTATTTCCTATTCTCACTCTCCTTTGGAAGTGAATTCTAAACCTGTAGTGATTTCCACCCCCGATTGCAGGATTAAAATACTCTGATGAGCTTTAAGCAAGTGTGGATTTCATGGCAGTAGCTCAGAACTGCTGAATCAGGATCTTTTTAGGGTGAAACGAATTTATTACATCTTACTTTCATTATTTTTCAGTTACTCTGAGTTCTGACAAAAGAATATATGTATTGCAGCTACATGCTGTGGCTCATGCCTGTAATCCCAGCACTTTGGGAGGCCAAGGCAGGTGGCTTACTTAACGTCAGGAGTTTGAGACCAGCCTGGCCAACTTGGTGAAACCCTGTCTTTACTAAAAATAGGAAAATTAGCTGGGTGTGCTGGCAGGAGCCTGTGGTCTCAGCCAAATGTTGATGTTGTTGCTTTCGTTACATGTCTTTATGGAGACGGTTTGGAACTAACTGCCTCCAGTTTCTAAGTTTAAAAAAAAAAAAGTTATTTTTTAAAAAGCGAACAGAAAATAAGCTCGTCACTACTTTTTATTCTATCAGACCTTGCTCGCCTTGGCCTCCCAAAGTACTGGGATTACAGGAGTGAGCCACTGAGCCAGGCCATATTAGGGTTTTGTTTTTTTTTTTAATTCTCACATTCTATCACTACTTAATGTATTATCTGATTACATTTTATTTATTCATATATGTATATATATATATATTTGCTGTAGAGAATAACTTTTAAAAATGCACTTTTATCACAATTATTTTCACTAAACTGAGAGAGCTTTCTCTTTTTATTGGAGATAAAGTTTCTCCTACGATGCTGTCTTCTGTCCTGTTTTTCTTCTTTTGTGTTTTGACTTTTTATTCCTTTACTCTCATTTTAGTGTGGTTTGGGGATGGTACTGGAAAGAAGGTGAATATCTATATTTAATTATCTGTATTAAATGGTTTAATTCAATATCTCCGAAGATGGATTTTGACAGGAAAGGTGAGAGGAAGTTTCAGGAGGTAGTGATGTTGACCGTGGGCCTTTGTAAATAACTTAGGTCTGTGTGGAGAGGTGGGCTGGGGAGGAAATCCGCTTGGGGGATAGAGAGTACAGGAAGGATGTAGGAAAGGGCTCAGCCTCCCCTCGCATGATGGGGAGAAGGGGAGCCTCAGGGAGAGGAAGACACCTCTACAGGCATCCTTCCACCGGGAAGGGTCTTTAATCACCCAAAAAATGTGAGGAGCCACTGGTGGCCTTATAAAAAACTAGAAGCACTTATTAGACCGGTCATCAAATAGGCAAGTGTGATGGCTTTTTTGAGGGTGAGAAATCAGCTTTTCTAATGTCCCTAAATAGAATTCCTTGTACGTTTGTCTGAGGCATAGCAATGGCTTCATCAACGTTGGTTTCAGTGATTATCAAGATAATTTGATTAGCTTTTAACTTAGTACATGTGACTCTCAGGGGCATACTGTTATCTGAGAAGTACTTAACCCACACTGAAACCTGGTTTTCCACAAAAGGCATGCTGTGGAAATCTCCATTGCAGAAAAAGGCTCTTTCCCCTCCCCACTGCTCTGGCTGCTGCCCCACTGCCATCCTTTTCTCTGAGGAGGGCAGTAGAGACCCACAAATCACGCTTCATCCCAAACTCCTTGTATCCCTTTTCTTAGCCACAGAAGATTTTCCTTCTTTCCTTAATTCTCATGTTTGCATAATTCTGTCATCCATTCTCAGGGGCAATACTGGTACCTACTGGAAAGTCCTTCCTGTCCAGAACTTTGTACTCTTGCATTTAAAAATCTTAGTCACAAACACAGAATGTAAAGGCTGAAAGTTATCTTACAGATGAGTGTAGAACCCTCAGCTTTTAACAGCACCTGAAAGCCATAAAGGTGCTTTGACTCGTTCAAGGTCTCAAGTTAGGTATTAGTGGCACTAGAACCAGAACCTGTGTCTCCAAACTCGGTGACTTTTGCTGTAGCATTTTACCGTCTTTTGGCAGTGAACAGTCAGCATGTGCTTACCAACAAAGAAAATACAAGTCATTATCATGAACTTAAAATGCATGCTCAAGGTTGTTAAACATCACCATTTCTATCCCAGTTCTATCCATTTTGCACCCAAATTGAAGGAAAATTAGTTTTCTCCCCTTATCAGAGGATTTATTTATTTTTCTTAATATTTTTCCCATATTGTATATCATGTTAGGCCCTTTAAGGGATATAAAATAGATTTAAAATATAATGTCTAATTGGAGAGACAGAGATAAACAAACAAACAAAAAAAGCCAAATGAGTTAAAATAATACAAGATCATTAAGGAATGGCTATTATAAGATTACGTATGACCAGTTGCCGGGTGAATGATCTATACTGTAAGAGACTGAGTTCTGATGGGAAGGAGTGACGGACAGGAGTTTGCTAAGGGAAGAAGGGAAAAATTTAATGTAGACCTTGAAAGATGGATTGATTTGGATATTCAGAGGAAAGGTAGGGAATGTTCCAGTGGAAGAATGTTTCATTCACGACGCTGATGGTCTTCTGTGCCAGATACTGGCCCAGTGCTAGGCAGACAGATACACTAAGGAGTTCAGAATCAAATCAGAAACACTGATAACATATATTGTACTGCAATAGAGCTTCCAGAAAGGGCTGAATCAGATGGAAAGCAAAACAGATAATAATAACAAAATCACAGCTAATTGATTATATATTTAATATGTTTCAGGCATTTTACCCATGTTGCAGAACTAAAAATTCACAATAACCCTTGGAAGTAGGTCATTATTATCACTGGTTTACAGGTGAACAAAACTGAAGTCTCAAACCCTGGTCTGGACCTTACGTGTACATTAGAAGAGAATCATAGGAGGCACTGTTAAAAGATACCCACACCAGGATCCCACTCCCAGAGCTTCTGATTTCAGAAACCTGCAGAAGGATCTCAGCATATTTCTTTTACTTCTTTTTATACAAATGAAGATATTTTGCAGTTGTGTTATTGTTGTAGGGACTTAATTTACTTACAGAAGGAGTCGTATCGTATTTTGTAAATATGAGGGGCTGTCTGGTGTGAAAACAGTAGTGTTAGTTGTCACTGTTATGGTTATTGTTGCTGAAAACCCCTCAGGTGATACTAATGTGCAGCTAGGGCTGAGAACTCCTGGCTTGGAGGGACCAAGGAGCAGTTCCAAGTTAACACATCTCATGTATAGCAAGGTCAGGTGTCTGACTTCAACCTCTTTTCATTACATCAAGCTGCCTCTAGAAGAATGGACGTGGTCAACAGCGGAGAGCATTGTTAACAAGCTGTGCGTGTGTGTGGTTGTGTGGAGCCACATAGAGAAAGTATATGTTCAGGGGATGATAAGAATTACAGTCAGGCTAACTGGAGAAATGAAGGTGTAAAGTGGGAGGCAGGATTGGAAAAGACGCTTAGGTTTACGTTTCAGATGCAATTTCCTTATGCTAGGCACCAGGAAAGCACTCCGAAATTGTAGAAATGCTGCCCGTCATTGTACAGGTCACTGGTAATGCCTGATCCCTGTTTCTGAGAATGGTCTTATTAAGCACCCCATGAATGATTAGACCAGGGTAGAGATGGTTGATACAAAAAGGCTGAGCTCAGGGTTTTGTTGGACGTAAATCTGTTTGAAATGGAATAAAGAGACATAACTGAAGCGAAGGGAATAAGCCAGATAAGCTTTCAAGGCCCATTCCAGACCTCTGACTGTGTGAATTAGAGGGATCGCATCGAGGCTACTCAGCACATCACAGAATGGACTGTGTCTGTGTATTGGATGACAAGGCTTAATTGTCACTATCGCAGACTGCCGAACAACACGTACATACGCCTGTCAGGGCGGCAGAATCCACATCTTTAAGAAGGGAGATAGGGTTTAATTAATATGATCCTTCACGCTAGGTTCTCTGCTGTTACATCCCCATTGAAGGAGTGATGTGAAATCCACCGAAATCCTTTTAAGGCTGAGGGAGCTCACCCATGGGTGAAGAAGGAATTAATGAGGTTCTCCTGCATCATCTCAATTCACAGTTGAAGCAGAGGTGAGGCAGGGTAGGAGGCCTTCTATGTTGATTAGGATGCCGTCCCAGCATCCTCCTGTGCTGAATATTCTCTGTTCCTCCAAGCCACAGCTCCCTACCATGGTAAATGTTGTACTGACCTTTGATTTTGCAGCACCTTCTCTCTCCACCCCCTTTCTCCTTGTCATCCCTCACTGATCCCCTGTCAGGAATTGGCACTCCAGGTATCTGGGGAGCAACTAGAATGTTGCTTTGAGCTTCTCTGAATTGATGGTGGAGTGGGTGGTGAGCTTATAATAGGTCTTTAGAAAAGAATGCGTTGATTTCTCTGAGGATTTTTTTAAAGGCTTTGGGACATGACTGAGGGAATGGCTAATTACTATTTATGACTGTTTCATTCAGAGCTAATTGCCGGAGCTGCTGCAGACACTGAGGCCTTCACGGCTGCTCTGCACCAGATGTGCAAACAGCAATAAAATGGGCGATGGGGCCGATTTGTTGCATGCCAGTCCTCAAACAGACTCTGGGTGCATGTGCAAACAGGTACGAATACATGTGACATATGCAATGTTGCAGATTTTAAGCAGAGTCCAGAGGTAATTCTTGAAACTCTTCATTTCTAATAGGTTTCAGATATATATTAGGGTCAGTTTGTCAAGGCATAATTAACAATGTTGGACTTACTGAGAAATGAAAGTACTAAGGAATTTTATTCCTCCCCCTCTTCCCCTCTTCCCAGCATTGAGTGAATGAGCAGGGACAATGAGTGGTATGGAAAAGTTAGCTGGATTCCTCCAAGTTTGATTAAAGGGAAAGGAAAAGTAGAGAAATATTAAACAGAGAATGGAGGGGTTTCCCCCAATTTCTGTTTCAGCTTTCCTCTAATTGATTTTCCTAGTTAATGGGAACTCCATGGCAGCTGCAATTTATATGGATTGTGTTCCTGGATGTGGCACGGTCAGAGCTGCACACATCTGGTGAGCAGCTTGTGGTTTGGGCTGTGAAAGATGTTCCCAGTGTAAGTCCCAGCCCTTATACATTGACCCTCCTCCCCAACACTGTGATATGATAATATCGAATACCAGGATGGCTGCGGAGGGTACAGTAACTCTCTGCTGCTTCTTAGGGTAAATCTATGTTGCAGTCTAGTGAAATAGTCCCATCACTGTCGTTCTCTTAGCCATCATGGAATACTCAAGGAAATTTGACTTTTTTTTTTTTCCTTTTGAAAGAGGAAGAGAAAGTGTATTAAATAAGGGTATACGTGAGAATCTCACTAACTGATAACCAGTTTAATATCTGTGAAAATGTTGCTTTGTTTGGAAGTGAGAGCTGCAAACAGATAGAAAGTCTGTAACAGGGAGAATTACAGGGAAACAGTTGGTGAGAACCAGTCTTTCCTTCTGACTTTTCTTTCAGAGAAAAAGACCAACTTTGGTTAAGTTTCTATTATATAAGGGCCTGAGAGAGGCATTCTGCAGGCTTGTCCCTTTAGGGTAAGGATAGGAAAAGTGCTTGCGGGGTGAGAACAGAAGCAGCTCTTACTCAGCAGAGAGAGAGGCTTGAAGACTAAAAACGATTTTCTAACTAGGGCGTAGAAGGAGTCCTAACTCCCTTCTGCCCAGGTGCTTGGGGTTGTGAATGTTTATAAGGTGCACTCAGGGAATGGACCTCCAGACTGGGCTCTCAGTCTTGGAAAAGTCATGACTGACATAGAGGCGGAGTCATCCTCTGCTAAGGAAACCTTAGGCGTTGGGTAATGAGTAACCGTGACGGACAGATGCCAGCGGCCTCTTGCTCATTATAGGGCAATATCCATTTCCATTTTTGGTTAGATACCAGGACAAGAGGAAGCATTCTTAGCACTCAAATGCAATTGAATTTCTCCCCATCATTGAGACAGTGCTTTGGAGTCAAAAATAAGTTCATCTATTATAGAAAATAAAGTAGTGTGATTTTGTTTGCACCTGCATGTGCTAGATTAAAATTCATACCCGTCGCGATGTTTAGAATTTAAATGACAACAACAAGGAAATGCATACACAAGCGTGGTTCAGGGTCACCGATTAGCTGAAATCATGCTTCCTTATTGTTGGCGAGGTTTCTGATAATGGTCACTTACTCTTGGAAAGACTAATGATTATTACTCTTCCATGACTCTCTCATGAAACTGTTTGGGCTTCCATGCAACATGGAAGGATTATGAAGGTAAGTAAGGCAGAGTTCCTATTAAGGCAGTTTCAGACTAGTGAGGAAGACTGAAATGTAAACAGAACATTGAAATGTGCTGTCATACAGATATAAATAAAGACCTCAGAGCTGAAAACTTCTCCTTTGTTTTTTAGTTTCTCTTGATACTTGAGTTTGAAGTACTCATACATGTTAAATGTGTCTACCTTTTTCTTCGTGCTTAAATTCTATCATTGCATTATTTTAAAGTATTATTTTTTCTGCTTTTATAAATTATATGTTGAAATGCTTTCATGATCTTTTGTAAGCTGGTTCTTAGGAAGGGTAGGTAGTATTAGTTTGCTGGGCTTGCTGTGACAAAATGCCTCCCAGTGGCTTGAAGAACAGACATTTCTTGTCTCACTGTTGTGGCGGTGAGAAGTCTGAGGTCGAGCTGTCCATGGGGCCATGGTGCCTCTGAGGGTCTCGGGACGGATCTGTTCCTGGCTTCTTTTCAAGTTTTGGTAGTTTCTTGGCTTGTGGCAGGATCACTCCAGTCCTCACGTGGCAGTCTTCTTGTTTTGATGTCTCTGTGTCCAGACTTCCAGCTTTACTCTTGGTGTTTTTAGAAGTCTTTCTCTGTCTTCAAGTTCAGACAGTTTGATGTCATGTGCCATGGAGAAGACCCTTTCTGCGTTGTGTCTGTGTGGGGCTCTCTGGGCTGCCAGGATCGGGAAGATCTCTCACTAGACTTGGGAAATTTTCATCTAACACCACCAGTCATTTTTTGAATAAAAACACCAGTCCTACTTGATTAAGGACTCAGCTACTTTACCACGACCTTATTTTAATTAATTATATCTTCAGTGACCTTATTTGAACTCTTATTCCCAAATGAGTTCACATTCTGAGATGCTGGGGTTAGGATGTCAACATACGAATTTTGTGAGGGGACGCAATTCAACCCATAAGCAAAATGATCTTGTATTCTCTAGAGAGTTCCTCTGTGAATTCACTCTCTGTTATCCTAAGCAGGCCAACATTCATGCCATCTTTTTGTATGAGATGCCTACCTAGCATTCTTTACAAAAAGACTTGGTGATGCCCATTCTAGAAAAGGTCTGTGGGTCTGCATTTTTAATTTCCCTTCTCCCACCTGTCCACCTTCAGTGACTCTCAGAGCAACTAAGAGGGATTGATGAGATAATTCCTGAGTTTTGGGCATCATGAGTTAAGGATGTGCGCCTCAGTGGGCTTCAAATAAAGAGTTAAATAAAAAGCGAGTGAGATACTGTTTCAGAATCCCTGTACTCTGATCTGGAGAGCGGAGAGAAGTCAAACACAGGCATAAACACAGGCATTTCAAGGAGCTCTACCGTCTTCTCCCTGATCGTTCTCACACAGATTTACTGCACTCTTTTATTTTGGGGAAGCTAATAAGTCACTGTGTAATTACTAACAACTTACAACATCATTACGTGTTTTAATTCTATAATTGTGTTGCAAACTACTGCAAGAGCAGATGGTTTGTCTTTTCTTGTCTCCTGATAGTGTTTAATAGAATTAATTGAAAAATGTAAGTGCTCATTGACTGCTTATTAAAAAGTTTGAGTTTGAGAACTTGATACCTCATTCAAATTGTTTCTTCAGGTTCACAGTTTATTTTTAAGATGCTGTCAGTAGTGAATGTACCAGAAGATAACATTGTAGGTAATATGTACAACCGATACGTTGAATAAGGGCAATTAGAAACATAATAAAGATATAAGTTTATTTTAGCTTTCTTATGCCTTTAAAAATTATTCAAGGTGAAATGGGCAGATGCGTAATTATCTTTTGTCTCAGGATGGAAATGTGGGTAAACCACGTGACTTCTCCACTCACTCTTACCTAGAAAGATCTGTAGTCACTTTAAGTCACTAAGTACAGTGTTGCTTCAGTAAGTAGAATGTGTCCAGGCCAAAATGTTAATAAATGCTTTTGTTTCTATTCAAAAGGATTTCTTCCTCTCTGCCAACTTTAGGTTGGTGTTTGCCTGGCCTGGGGAGAGGCTCTGAGGTAGGTTTCTGCCTGCTTCTCGCTCTCCTTCTCACCTCCTCCAATTTTAGCAAGCGGACACCACCCATGACAAGGGTGAGAAGACAGGCCTGGGAAAGGAATAGGGCAATCTCAAGTGGCTTTCTGTTTTGTTTTCTCTAGGTCTTGTAGATGGCCAGAACTCACGTGTTACCTCTTGGGGTGCTTTGATATATTGTTGGTGACTGTCATTGCTGGGGACCCTGCATGTCAGGGAGAGTCTTGCCTTGGGAAGCTCCATTTCTATTCCATTGGTTCATCTGGTTCTTTCAGCAGCTGTTAGCAACTTAGCACAATAGTCTAGACCTCCTGCACGCCATCCCTCTCAGTGATCATGGTACATAGGAGCAAGAGCAGCCTACCTTGTCTTCTTCTCTTTCAAGATCTACATCTGCTCATTGGCAAACACTTTACCATCTTTTGCTACATCCAGTGCAATTGTCTCTATCCTCTTCCACAGCCTGCCTAATTATTTTAGGCTTAAGCCAAGTCCTAAACTCTGTGACTTTCTCAAAAGCAATGAACACATTTACCTTTTTTCAAGTTGTCCTTTGGAGATACCCAGAGGCAAAGGAGACAGTGAGTAAGCTCTATGGTTCCTTTTTGGGGTAGGATGTGGACTTCATTTGTTAGCTACACTTCAATAACCAAGTTGAAGGCCTTACATCATGGCTCCTATTACTCATTCTCTATTCACAAAGTATCTTAAAATTTGTTATCATTCTTGAATCTCAGCAACCCTATTAGATAAAAAGACAGGTTATAGTGTCCACAGTTGATAGATGGGAAAATTGAGATCTAAAGAAAATAAGTGACTTAAAAAAAAAAAGCTTTAAAAAATATAAATTAAAAAGTAGAAAAGAAAAGAAGTAAGTTATGCAAGCACAGGAGGCAGCTAAGCTGAAACAGGGCTTGGGCTAGAGATCGGGTTTTCTGATTATGTGGAAACAATTACTGGTTGTCACTGGGGATCACGCTGTCCTGGGAGGCGGTGGTGGATGTAGGGAAAATGTCAGAGAGGGAAAGGAGGTTGTGTAGCCTGGAAAAAAAATGGCAGACTTTCCCAGTATTTGATTTGTTTTTCACTGCATTAGTGGTATTTCAAATACATGTGTCTGTGAGACTTTTATATTTTTCAAAAAGGGGCATGGATGAAAAAAGGTGAAGAAAAACTACATTCAAAATATGCCGCTTCACCGGTTGCCATTGTCTTAACTCAGCTCATCTGGTGTGTCAGGGTTAAGATGCTCTGATTTTATGTAATGCACTTCACCACGATGACATTTATATTGACATAACGGGTAAATGTCTTATTCCAATTGAGTTTTAGGAATTATAAGCATAAATGACTTTTTAAAATTAGAAGTAATGAAGACTTTAAGCCTTCAAATCCCCAGGAAGTTGTTTATTCAGAAAGTTAAAGAGCTAACCGAACAAAAATAGACCATAAACCTGAACTCTCACTCCTCTTGCTCCCTCCCACCCTAAGCCCCTCTGATTTTTCTGGTTTATTTTAAGCCCATGCAGAACAAAACCCTGGCTATTCCTTAACAAGTGAGAATGACTTGCCCAGACGCACAATAAAACATTTGTGGCAAGCGAGCATGCCCGCCCTGAATCCAGATCTTGCTCAGCACAAGGTACTCTCTGGCTGCCTGATTCAACAAAGAGCCCTCTGTCCCTGCTCCTCGCGGAGGCTGAATGCCAATTGTCTTAAATCTGATTGCTCCTTGAACCTCAGTCCCCTCGTGGATGCACGAGAGTGCCACCTCGAATGCCAGAACCCATTAGGCTGAGCTGACCAAGGAGATAGCTTTAAATCAGATTCCCTTTATCCTCATTCTCTAAAAACTGTAGGTGTATCTTT
>PVKV010007023.1:0-42500 GCA_004027835.1 Alouatta palliata | reverse complement strand
CTGCTGTATTATTTATCAAATGTATTAAACATTTGCACAACGGTTCGCTACCTACTCTTGGACAGAGGTAACAAACACGGCAGAATATTGTTGGACCTCACCGTAAACGGGACCAGGAGGACTTCTACCAGCATTGTTCATAGTATTATTTATTATGTTACCCATGTGAGGAGTTACACTCATGAAAACACCATCAGTTCTCACCTGAAAAATCTCAGTTTCATACACACCCCAGGATGAAGATTGCATTTCCAAGCTGTTTCCCTTTGCTTTATTTGCTAAGAAGAATGGATTTTTCATGGGCATGTTCTTGTAGGTATGGCTGAACACGTTAATTCTCTAACTAGAATGAGCTTTGATCTTTCTTTGCTGCTTTCCCTACAGAATGATGAATATACAGAACAAAACCACTCTGATTTATGTTAATTCTTCAGATGAAAAAGTAGTATTCATTGTACTTTATTTGTAAGTTTTAAATAGTAGAAAGAATGTGTATCATTTAAAATTTAACCAGGGAAGAAAAATTTCTGAGTTAGGTGGAATAAGGGATTTATCATAGAGGTTGGATCTTACCTAGTATTGGAAGCTGTTGAAGTTTTTGGAAAGCTGTTGCCTCTACATCTGGTGGTGGGCTGAATTTGCTATAGCTCAGTGGAGGCAGCAATAGACAATAAAAGCTGGGATAGAGAAAGGTTAAACTGCTATCCATGAGGACAAAGTGCTACCTGTATCTGTTTCTCACTGTATCCAATCCTGATAGCTAAGGTGACCTCCAGAAGGAGCTGGATGGCTTTAGCACATGTGCTTGATTTAGGCTAGGCTGAGGACTGAAAGGAGGGGATCTTGGGGGAGCTGTGGGAGCTGCAGACTTGAATGCTGCCCCATGGCAATTAGATGATCAAACAAATCAGCAACCTTGTACAAGAGCTGCAATGCAGCTGGTACCCATTCCAGCTTTGGAGCCTACTGACCTCCTTCTCAGTTACTTCTGCATTCCAATTCTCATGCACCTTTCTCTTGTGGTCAATCTCAACCCACATCCATCAGAGACAAGAATTCTAGCAAATGCTATTCCAGCCTAGTTCAGTTGACACAGTACAAAACTAGCAGGTAGCAATAATATGTATAGATTCATTTTCCACTTGGTCTTACACTTCAAATCTGAGAAATTAACATCCTGTTTGTAGTTCACTCCAATTCATTCTCTTTTGTACAACCATTTCCTTTACATATATATGTGTGTGTGTGTGTATATAGATAGATAGATAGATATTGCATTTTAGGTTTTGGGGTATATGTGAAGAACATGCAAGATTGTTGCATAGGTACACATATGGTAATATGGTTTGCTGCCTTCCTTCCCTTCACCTACATCTGGCATTTCTCCCCACGTTATCCCTCCCCAACTCCCTACCCCCCGCTGTCCCTCCCCTAGTTCCCCCCGCAAGACCCCAGTGTGTGATGCTCCCCTCCCTGTGTCCATGTGTTCTCATTTTTCAGCACCCACCTATGAATCAGAACATGCAGTATTTGATTTTCTGTTCTTGTGTCAGTTTGCTGAGAATGATGGTTTCCAGGTTCATCCATGTCCCTACAAAGGACATGAACTCACCACTTTTGATGGCTGCATAGTATTTCATGGTGTATATGTGCCACATTTTCCCTGTCCAGTCTATTGACGATGGGCGTTTGGGTTGGTTCCAGGTCTTTGCTATTGTAAACAGTGCTGTGATGAACATTTGTGTGCATTTTTCATGACTTAGGATTCACATGTCCTTCTCCATGTTTTTTTTTTTCACCTAATACATTTCTAATAATTATTTAAGAGCATCTCAAATATCCCCTACTCTAGGAAGTGTTCTTCACCCCCAGAGGCAAGGCTGTTATTGTTGTATTTAATAAAATACCAAGCACCTTGTATTGTGACTAAATATTTACATTAGTGTTTCTTCCACTAGATGAGAAGTTCTTTTATAGTAGGATTGTTAGCCTTCTCATCATTCTGTCCACATTGTGCAACATACTACATAAAAAGAAAATGTGTTTGACATAAAAGATAACCTGAGTATATGATGTATGGTGGAATGAACAGAGATGTTCTGTTAATTCCATAGACTTTTTTCGAGGTGGGTTGCAGAATCATTTAGAAGAAGACAATCTATTACCATATTTTGAAAAAATATCTTCTGAAACATCAAATGACCAAAGTAAATTCATCAGATTTTTCAATTTGATGTGTTGAGACATGGAAGCAAATGGAAATAGAACCAGGAATGTGAGCTGTGTTGGAAGAGGGTGCTTTGCCTGCAGCCTACATTCTGTTAACTCCTCTAACCCAGCTAGCTATGCTGATACTCATGTTCTAGACCCAGATAATATTTTGGTTCATTCTATAATAATACTTTGAAAAATGCAGTTCAAAGTGTAATTTTCAAATGCATCATTGATCTATAAACATAAATTATACTTTTCCATAATAAAGATGAAAAAGCGTTATATAAAGTCTTTCCATGAATCATTACTCCACTAAGAGAAATCATGTTTACATGGAGCCATTAGTAATTTGTAAAAGATTGACATTTTTAAAGTATTAATTTATGTTACGTCAAAGAACCAAAATACTTTAAACATACTTTCAGCAATAACTAATACTATTTTTATCTCTTTCACTCTCTGTTAAGAATGGAGTTAGGCAGGATAAGTAATTTCACTGAATATTCAGATTAATGAATATTTTCTCTGCTGATGAGTGCAGCAAGCATATCTGAAGATACATAGTTCAGAGTTCTGATGATGAGGTGTTTCGTTTGGGGGAAATTTTTTTTTGATGATTTATTAACTTTTTCTCATTCTATTTTTAGCTTGATGAAAGTTCAGAACCAAACTACATACTGTATTTCAGTAATTAGCTTAGTTCTGATTCCTAGAACAAATCTCCCTTGTTTTCCAAATAACTTCGTATTTCCCTTTTGCGTATTTTATAAAACTCGCTTTATTAGTTTGAACGCTATAAAGTTTTTATGTAAAAATGGCCCAATAGAAAATTAATATGATTATGTACTGGCACATTTTTACAGTAAGCATAGCGTAGGCCACTTGGATTCTTTCTGAATGCAGGTAAACGCAAATCATAAATTTTAAAAAATTATGTAGTGATCTTATTGATTTTACTTGTCACGAACTAATGTGTGGTACACTGGAATAAAGAAGGACGTGGTAATTTTGTTGAAACAGATACAGTCAGTGCATTAGATTCAAAGTTCTTTTGGCATTATTTACTAGAAAATGGAAGAGTGATGAAGGTTGATGCATTCTTAGATTTTAATAGACATAATAAAAGTAAACGTTTTCCTTTTCAGTTTTGTTTTCCTTTTGGTGGAACTTGCCATTCTATCAAAATCAATTTTTTTGGTTAGAAAATGCATTTTTTGTCAAACATAAAGTAGCTGCACAATTTATAAGAGATGAAATGTCTAGACTGCCAAAAAAGAAACTAAGGAATGATGGCTCAATAATGCAATACAAATATAAACAATGTCAGCACTTTGTTCCAATACTTTTAAAATATGGAAAGACTCACTTAATTTCTAATATAAATAAAATACATATTTGAAAAGAATGAGTTGGGTTTAATGAGATTAAATTGCCAACAAGCTAGTGAGACTTTATTTCTTGGGGTTGACTAACACCTATAAATAAGAATGTAATTTTTAAAAAATTATCCAATTTATGGTCAAAATAGATACCACGTGGCTGATGCCATGTTAATGACAATATGGAATAAAATGCAACAATAATGAAATATATTCCACAGGAATGTATGAAATATATGAAGACACAACATTATAAAGAAGCCTGTCTGTCTGTCTAAATAAGTTCATTAATGTAATCCCAATAACATGACACCCTTATTTCTGGGAGACAGACAAGTTAATTGTAGAGGTTACCTGGGAAGTAGGGAAGCAGGAATATCTGGGGAAGCTTTTAAAATACAAAAGCTGCCTGGGTGCGGTGTCTCACACCTGTAATCACAGCACTTTGGGAGGCCAAGGTAGGTAGATCATCTGAGGTCAGGAGTTCTAGACAAGCCTGAGCAACATGATAAAACCCTGTCTTTAGTCTTTACTAAATACAAAAAATTAACTGGGTATGGTGGTGGATGACTGTTATCCCAGCTGCTTGGGAGGCTGAGGCAGGAGAATTGCTTGAACCCGGGAGGCAGAGGTTGCAGTGAGCCAAGATTGCACCACTGCACTCCAGCCTGGGCAGCAAGAGTGGAACTCTGCCTTTAAAAAAAAAAAAAAAAAAAAAGCAGAAGCTATTGGTAGGTGAAGAAGAGCATTTAGACCAGAAATTAAAACATACAGTAAAGCCTCTGTAATTAAAATAGTTGTGTGATGATGCAGGATAGCAGGAGCTATTTGATTGGAATACAAAACCAAAAATTTGCATATAAAATGCAGTTTCATGGTTTTTAAACAATATTCTACAATAAAAGAACTAGTGCTCTTTGGAGAAAAAGCTTATTCCATGGCTGGTGCAAGAACGTAACATGAGTATAAAATAGTGTGTATGCTAGAAAGTTCTTTATGTTATTCCTTTTATTTTGATCTGTTTTTGGAATTTCCAATAATATGCCCTGTTTAGAAAGCATGGTCTTACAGAAATGGTTAACCATGTAGATGGTTCATCTGGCTTAGCTGTAAAATTATAATTTTATTTTTAAATACAGCTTTTCAAATTAAAGATTTGTCTTTTGGGGGCAAACATTTTGAGACAAAGAGGACAATAGATGAGCTATACTACAAAAATCATAACCTTTTGGTGTCATGTATACAGTAACTGGTTATGTTGAAGATTCCAGGGGATTTTCTTAAGACATAGAAGAATGCATGCATCTATCAGTAATTATGTGGTTCTTTATAAAATAAAATAACAATAACATAATACTAGAGAAACATGTATCATGAGTTGATTTTTCAGTAACAGAGATGAGTACATGCTGCATTACCTATGATTTTTAGGCAGGAAACAGTAGGATATACTAATGAAACTGTCAGAGTTTTCGGTGAAGTTGTATGTGTAAGTGATGGAAAGAGACCCATTGATCTCTAAGAGACTCAAAACCCATTCATACACTCTGAAGTTTCACAGAAACTACGTTTCATTCTCATCGGTGTGGAAAGGTCTAATATGTCAAGAAAAACTTGAGATTTCTAAATGTTACATGTATAGATAATCGCCAAATATAATTGCAGCTGTAAGAGTGATTAGGCAAGGTAAGTTAGATGTCAAATATGTCTGTTCCTGTAAGTCCCTAAACCATAGTAAGTAAAGCAATTGGTCAAAAAGTACAAAAAAAGCATCTACAATGACTTGAGAAAAATAAAACAAAACAAAACAGCGATACTATTCTTTAAAGAAAAACTTTACTAACTGGAGATTAATTCTTTGGTGATGAATTTTAATTAAAAAGATAAATTTCAGACCTTGATGGCCACATATCATAGGGTTGTTAAAAATTCTCTCTTCAAGAGAAAGTTTCAGTAATAGAGAAGACAAAATGATACATTTTCCTACATTTTGCCTTTTAGCCCTGCCACTGCCATGTCACTACTAGCTTGCAATTTGAAGATCAGACAGCCCATGCTAACTAGCGGTATGACAGCTGAAAGTGATTTATATGCAGAAACTCCATGAACTAAAGTTTACCTTTGCACATCCCTTTCCATGATGGGTTGTCTCCCCATAATGCTGCAATTCTGGTATTTTCTGTGTTCCAATTCTGATCTGAATCTAAGTCCTCTGGTACTGAAACAACAAGGCAATTCCTAAGCGAACAGTTCACATCACAGAACTCCGCAATCCCTCCAAGTGTATCAGTTAAAAGCTGCTCTTTTAAACCAGGGTTTCTTTTTCAATGACTTTTCTAAGATCCCAGAAAGTGAGTGAAAATTTTAACAGATAAGCTGCACAAGGTGATTACTGAGGTTGGTTTTAGCTCCAAAAGTATTTTTCTTAGGAACTCCAGCTTTCTCAAGATACCAGGTAGTCTGGTTATGTTAATATTTCTTTTTTGTATAATTTGAGGATTTATACTCGGTCTCCATAGTTGTGTATTTGGGAAATAAGAGAGCCTGAATTTGTATCTGCTTTTGAAAATGCAAATTTATATGTCACGTGATAAGAAATTCTACTCTAAGAGTCTTGGTTCTAGCTCTAAAGAATACCTGGTTGGAAGGGTGAAATATTATTACTAAGTTGTATTTGTGGAAGTATAAGAGACAAACAAAATGAAAAACTAGGAAATAAAGGGAATTTAAGAAGACATAAATTGAGGGAGATGCATATGAAAGTAATGAAAAAAAGCAAGAAAAAAAAGGATTGGTATCTGCAAATACAATACAGGTGTTAAAAGATAGGAGTCACACAGAATAGGTTATTTCCTGACTGTGACCCCTCAGGCCCTATCTTGCAAAGATTAACTAATAAGCTAGGTGTATCACAGCTGATTGTCACTCCATAGCCCCATGTCTGGGCTGCCTGGGGCAGCCTGTGTTTATGCATGCTGTCCCAACATAATCATTAATCATATACCCTGTCATTCTTAAAAATGTCTTCTTAATACTTTACATGATTAATCTGGGTGAGCCACATTGCTTTTATTTAGTGTGTGTATCTATGTGTCAGAGGAAGAATAGCTCTTTCTCACAGTATTCTCTAAGATTTCATTTGATCTTACTGTTAGATTTCATCATGTTGCGCATGTTTTTGCTGTCCTATGAACCTTCGTGAGGAATGGCCCTGGTAAGACAGGGGACTTGTGTCCTTAACGCCAGAAACCTCTGCTTCTTAGCTCCTCCGACACTGACCTTGGTTCTGAGCAACTGTCAGTGTGGATTGACCTGGTCCTCAGTTTGCCTCAGTAGCATACGATAAAGCCTCTATAATTAAAATAGTATAGACACATTTAATCCTTCCCCTTCATCAATCTTTAAGTTAACAAATGATTTCTTGAGCATCTGTTACGTTGCAGGTATAATGCTTAAGAGACTTGAGAGTGTAGAACTAACATTTTTCTTTTCAAATAAACGAATGAAACCAAAGTTGAGAGATTTTTTTCACATTCAGTAGATGGTGGTAAACGAGGAAGGTAATATATATCCTCTGTTCCCTATTAAAAGAGACAGCAGGCTCAGCAGAAGAGGAATGCAGGGGCCATTCTCTGGCAGCTGGGTAAGTGCTAGGGAAATCAGGGATGTATTTAGAATGGAAGAGCTGTGTTAGAATGTGCATGTACAGGAGAGGCAGAAAGGGAACGTGTGAAGGCAGCTACAAATTTAGTTGACAAATGAGGACTTAGACTTTTTTTTTCCAAAGATGCCACCATTGAAGACTCAGTGAAGGCAGAGATTTTTATTCCTACCATATTTCCATCCAACCTTGCCTATTTATCTTGAGCAAAATACAGGCAGACCTTGAATAATTACGGTGAACTGTTTGAACTTAATCAGTCTGTAACTCCAGTCCCAGCTGTTGTTCCAGATGTGGTTTATTTATTGGAACAAATAAACACACCCCGATATCTGGTTATTGATGTGTTGGATTGCTTTTTCTTTATATATGTCAGTAAAAGGCCATAAGAGGTGCGTTGCTGTCAGTTCGCAGGGCCAGAAATAGCCCTTTGCTCTTCTCTTGTGGGGCTACTTCCGTACTTCAGCTCTTCATCATAATCTTATCCACAGAAGCATTGATCACCTGTTCACTGAGACTTCATATCAGACCACTGCACTCATACCAGGGTGATAGGAGTCAAGAGCAGGAAACAGCAGCTCTTCTGGGTGTTTTGGAAAGACACATGTGCCAGAGGCTGGGAAATAAATCTAACATTCAGGAGCTTGCCAGCTTGGTGATAGATCTAGGGCTGTGCTATAATATCCTTTCCAAGGTGAAGGAGAAGTTGCTACATCTGACTACACTAACTACAAAAAAAAAAACACAGATGAATATAATACCTAGTGAACCTCTTTGAAATTTGAAAGCCCCATACAGTCTTTTCTGGAGTACTAGGAAAGTGTGAATTTCAAGTGGGTCTTCAGCAAGAGAAGGCTTTGTCACAGGTCCAAGTTGCTGTGTAAGCTGCTCTCATACTTGGATTGTACCACCCAGCCGGCTCAATTATTCTTGAAATGTCTGTGACAGATAGGTTATGCGTATAGAACTTTTGTAAAGGCCCTATAGCCTAAGCACTGTATGGGCTTAATACAGTAGAACCAAGCATGCCATCTTCTGTAGATAATTATTCTACTTTTGAGAAGCGGCATTTAGGCTAGTAGACTGAACATTTGCCCTTGGATTCCTAAGTGAGCATTGTGTGATTCACCAAGCCATAAAGCTGTGTGTGCGTTCCAGAGTTCTATTATAAAGCTGAAGTGGTATATGTAAGACTGGGCTTGAACAGTCACTGAAGGCATAAGTAAGTTGCATGAGAAAGTAACAGATTCCCATGGCTCTTAATCTTGCTACATTACTGTGATGGTTAATAGTGAGTCTCAATTTGATTAGATTAAAGGTTGCAAACTGTTGTTCCTGGGTGTGTCTGTGAGGGTGTTGCCAAAGGAGATTAACATTTGACTCAGTGGATTGGGAAGGGCAGACCCACCCTCAAAGGCAGGTAGAAGAACGTGAACAGACTAGACTGGTGTAGTCTTCTGGCTTACATCTTTCTCCCATGCTGGGTGGTTCCTGCCCTCGAACATGGGACTCCAAGTTATCAGCTTTGAGAATTGAACTGGCTTCCTTGTTCCTCAGCTTGCAGACAAGCTGCAATTGTGGGACCTCACTTTGTGATCATGTGAGTCGATACTCCTTGATAAACTCCCTTTATATATACATGTATCTTATTAGTTCTGTCCCTCTAGAGAACCCTAATACAATTGCTTTCTTTCTCTGTTCCTCAAAAATCAGCTATTGCCTCATGAATAATTCCCTGAGATGAATTTATTGGTGAGTAAAAAATTGGGTCGTGATTCACAGATGGTTTTGTATAATACGCTCCGTTTATTCAAAAGTAGGTGTCTGAAGCACTGCAGCCATACCCCAGGGAGGTCCTGAAGGACCGCAAAAAGGGAAATCCTTGATTGCAGTTAGATGTGGTGATGAGCCAATGGGAGGTAACTGGCAGATCCCAGCTGGTCTTCCTTCTCCTCTGTTTCACATGTTGATCACCTTCCTGTCTATAGCCTCTGCTGTGTAAAGGCATCCCTAAGCCCGCTACCAGGTACCTGACTGTAGATCCACATAGGTGAAGCTACTCCATGGCAAAAAATTTACATAGACCATTCCATGAGTCTCGTGATCCCATTTGGTGACTAGATATGCTTGACTTCCCTGATTTCCCTGCACGCTCCATCTTAATTGAAAGTTGCACACATTTGTAAACAGATTCCTCCACTTCCATGGTGCTACAGATGGACAGAGGTCTTTTAGGATGTGTCTAGAGTTGAGCCCTACCGTCTTGAGCTGTGGTTTTCCTCTACTTCTTCTCCTTGTTTGTTCCTTCCATACCCAGGCTTGAAAGCCACATAACTAAGAAGCCTGAAATTGCTGCTGAATCCACATTTCGGATTTAGTTGCTGTTGCATTTATAAATTGGAGGTGTGTAAATACTTCTAAAAATTCTCATCTCCTGTTTCAAAGCCCAAACCTCTCTTCAGATGCTTGCTAGCTGTTTCCAACCTGAAACTCACTCCAAGATCTGAGTTCATCTCAGTGATCAGGTTGAATGAATATAACAGATGCCATCTACTTACCCAGGATGCTTTCTGCATGTTTTCCACTATTCCCAAGGTTTGAATAAATGCTTTACACAGATTCTAAATAACATAGTCAAATTTCATCATATTGTCTATAATATAGTTATAGTTCATATTTGAATATTAAACGTATTAAAATATTTATACTAGAGTAAGTCAAGGATCATTCTTTCAATGCTTTTCTTTAGAAAATACTCGTGGGTGGGCCAGACACGGTGGCTTATGCTGTAATCCCAGCATTTTGGGAGGCCCAGGAAGGTGTATTGCTTGATCCCAGGATGTCGAGACCAGCCTGAGCAATGCGGCAAAACTCTGTCTCTACCAAAAATATAAAATGTTAGCAAGGCATGGTGGTACGTGCCTCTAATGCTGGCTGCTCGGGAGGCTGAGGTGGGAGGATTGCTTAAGACTGGGAGATTGAGGCTGTGGTGAGCCAAGATTGTGCCAGTGCACTCAAGCACTCCAACCTGGGTGCCAGAGACCTTGTCTCAAACAAAAGAAAAACATTCATAAATGTTTCATGGGTATAGGTATATTGCAATTATAGGAAACCAAGGGTTCTCAAGAATGACCAAGCTGTAGGTATAATTAGCATAAAATCATTATAAAAATGATAACTTTTTCTGCCTTCAAGCCCCTCTAGATTTATTGCTAGAATCTCCAGGCTACCCTTGTGAAAGGATCTCAGTGAGGCTAGCCCCTTTCACAAGAGTTCTGATACTCTCCTTTCTGCTGCTCCTCTAATTGTCCATGGGGCTTCTTCAGGCTTTGTGTAGACTGACCCTTCACAGTTGAAGCTGTTCCTCCTATCACGTTGCCTGTGAGTTCATACTAATCTTATGATTTTATTACTATCCTGATGACAGATGGCCTGGTCCAGTCCCTAATAATGTCCTCACTGGAATAATGAAACAGGCTGCTTTCTCATCATTATTAGGATCACTTTATCAGGCCCCTGCAGGACTGCTTTTAACTCTACTTCTTATATAATTCTAAGCCTTTGATTAGCTCTATCATTGCAGTAATTTTATTCTACCGCATAGGTTCCTTCTTAGAATCTTGATATAAAATCCCCCAGAGGTCAATAAAAAAGATAATTTCCTTGGTGATAATCTCATCTCTGTCCCGAGTTCTTCCCACTTACAACAAACTGGTATCTTTGCATAGAATCAGTGCATCCTAACATTTTCTTCAGTGTGAATTTTTTCTCCATTCACTATGTTGCTTCAGAAGTCCAAGATAACCTTAATTTACTCCAGTCTTAGAACTGGTTGTCTACCTTTATTCAGTACCCTTAAGAATGCTCTTTAATCTTCTAAATATTTATTTTAATTTTTTTTCTCATTTTCCCTGGCATGCCCTGACCTATTCTGAAATGGTAAAGTGCTAATAGTATGCCCAGGTTAAGACTTCCTCCTGAATCTTAAAGACATACATTCATCAAACTGTAAATCTTAACATTCCTGGCGTATTGCCCTTGGGATTAGAGTAGCTAGGTACTATGTTTCCAGATACTTCACAATGCATATGATAACATGTAAAATGACTGTACTTGTGTACTTATATCAAATGTTCAATTAAACACTCAAGTCATTTTATAAATTTATACATCAAAACTGTCATTTCATTTTTCCTAGTTGACAGGACAGAAATATCAAAACAGATATTTTACTTTTATAAATAAAATATTCCTATTACACAGTGATAAACATTGCTATGAAGTAAATGGTACCCCATGCCACATTTGGAAAAAACAACTTTATTCTCTCCGTTTTATTATTGTGATCTGGAATTCCGACATTTAAGTGCCCCTTTAAGATCTGAAAAATAAAACAAAAACTAGTCCAACTATAAAAACAGGCCTCTCTTCTTTCAGAGGCCTAAAAACAAGCCTCCTTTCAAGATTCATCAAAATAACTTCTAAGTTATTGTTAAAATTCTTCTCCATTCATGGAGTTTAGAAAGCGCTGGGCCATCAGAACGAAAATCTCACAGTTCTCTCATTCTTTAAATGCGAGTGAGCCATGGGTACAACCAGATAAAAAGTGGCATTATCTTAAACGTTTGATTAAAAAATGGATCTTCAATGAGAGTCCATACAGAGTCATCGTGGCTTAGTCTGTGATGGGAAGCGGCTGTGGCGCCGTGGGTGGGTGACAGCATTTGGGTTTGTGTCTCTTTTGTGTAGTCCAGGTGTTCTCTGAGTTGAAGAAGGACCTTTTTGTGCATAGTTCTTTCAGTACTCTCCAACCCCCTCCAGTCAAACCATGGGTCAGACCCTCCAAACTGAGAAAGAAAACCACTTTTCTATGGGATCATAGAATTTTCTGCACAATGGGAATACACTAGCTGAAGAGGTCAATCCAAAACTGAAACACCAAATGAAGGGCTTCAGAACTATACGCTAGAAGTTGCGGTGCTTTGTCACCTGCGGCTGCTCTTCCACTGAAGAATAGAGTAATTGCTAATTCATGATGAGGAGGCAAAAGAAGGACATTATGCATGTGCCTGTACAACGGTAAGAAGTGGCACTTTGTTTCCCATGGCTGCCACCCGACAAAGGCAGTAGTGAGAAGCAGGGTCTGGTTACCCTGGTAGCCATGGTGCCGGGGCTGGCCATCCTGGCATCCTGTCTTTGTACTCACAGGCTGCCAGGGCCCTCCCCATTGAAAGGATGAATATGTGGGCCTTTACACAACATCGTGGCTCAAATTAGTTGGATACATGGGGCCTCTTGCAGCACCTGCTCCCGTTCTCAGATTCCAGCTCTGTTGGGAATTATTATCTAGCTCCCTTCTTCCCTCTCTCTCCCCCTTTGTAATTATGTTTAATCCCACAGACACCTGCCTTGGCTTTGGGGGACTACTGATAAAAAGAGATGAAAAGACCTTTTTTCCATTTGTATCCAAATCTACCAAATAAATACAACAGGACCCAGCTAATTAAACATGTCTAAGGGGAAGGTGTAAGAAACCCCCCAGGAATAAGACTCTGAGTGCGTACTGTCCTCCCGTTCTATTCAGTCACCTTTGTCTGGCTCCCAATGCAGGAAAATATTATCTAAGCCATGTTTAAAATCTTCCATGCCTGAAGCTCCTGATGGCAGTTCTGCTTAGATTTTTTGTGATGTTTTGATTTTCAGTACAGTTTTATTTGAAAAGCAGGGTACTCCTTACTTTCTTGGCTGAGGGTAAGGCAAATAAATGACAGACTAGGTCATTTGGTGCTGAAACATTGATTTGAACATTTCATGTCTCTAAATGGAAAGGTTTTCCCTTAAACATGTAATCTACCTCCTCCTCATCACTCTGATTTAAAATTAATTACATTAAAATTATTTTAAAAAGGAATTTTATATTAAAAATTACATTGGAAATATAGCATAAATCTTAGTCTATTATCCTCTGACATATCAGTATTTGAAATTAAACATTTTAGAAAACAGAATAGTTCTGAATTTTCATCAGCATGCTGTACAGAAACAAATAATGTTTTTGTCTTCAAATAGGAAGTGAAAAATATTCTGGAACCTATATGTTTTTGTGAAAATCAACTCACAGATTTAAGGCAAAAAAAGTTTGGAGAGATCGGGTGGGCAATGAGAAAACATTGTAAATAATCCTAAACAATTTGTTAGTATGCAAAAACATTACTGAACAGCAGAGATTTTCTTTCCTTTTCCACCTTGAGGATTAATGTAATCAGTAATAACTCTGATAAAAGTCCGAAGCACTACACTCTAAGTTTGATGGGACATGGTTCTCATTTGTATTCAAAGTTTTGCTGGTGGCTAGGAGAAGCAAGCTTTCTTTAGTTCCTGTGTTTGTGGACAGATGTGAGTTTATGTGACTGGAGCAGGATCAGTTTAGATTGTCTGTGTGGATGGATGAGGTGACATATTTTTTTCTTGCTTAGCATTAAGGCAGTAAAAGGAAAACCATCTACGTAGATAAATAAGTTTACAGCCAAAATAGATCATAGGAGCTAAAAAATCCTGTGTAAAAAAACAAAAACAAAAACCTGACATGCTATTGAGTTCCCCTGTTATATAACCAATAATTACCACATAATTTTTTTGTGTGTTGAAACCTAGAATGCAAAACCAGACACAAATATGAATGGGCATATCTGAACTTACCCTTTCATTATATTTGGCACTAAAATATCAAATTAAGACTTACTGACCAAACTTCATGTATGTATGCCATAATACTGCTTGTGTTTTTCTGGCCACATGTGGTTTTTAATCTGTATCAAGTAGTTCTGGAATATGTAATTTAATACCACCTGAACTGTTGAGTTTCTTTGGAAGAGTATCTGGAATATCTTGAGAAACAGGAATATTCTACTGGAATAGGCAGAGAGTCAGCTAAGAGGCAATGGACTGAGGACTGTGGTTGTGATGATGCACAGGCTACCTGGAGATTGTTTATGGCCCAAGATGATAATTTGTAATGTTGAATGTGAGGGAAAAGAAAAAAACCCAGAATTTCTGTTGATACTTATTTTTATCTAAAAACAAAAATAAGATGTAATAAAGGAGGTAAACATAATTTGTGAGCTGATTGACTCTGAGGTCCCCATTGTATCCATCTGCTGGAAATCCTATGTGTTGCAGAGTAAGTGAGGTGTCGGGAGGGAGTGCCCACCCCCGCAGAGGGACAACCAGTGGTATCTTCACACTGTTGTTGGCTTCTGAAATTGTGTGATATATTGCAATTCGAATACTCCTAATTAACTTGGATTTTAAATGACATTATCTTCTTTTAACTAAGCTAAATCCTTATGAAATGGACAAAGGGCTTAAACAGAATCTTGAGGAGTAATTCTGGGTCAGAGATAATGTGAATCATATAATTACAGCAAAAAATAGGAGATGGAAGAACTGACACTTGCCCACCTCATTTCAGCTCTTCATCAATGACTTCAGGAGGCAGATGGCATAATCAGAGCTGACAAGAAATTGGCACACTGGAATTAATATTATAAAGCAGAATTTTTTGAAATACAGATTGGTATCCACCATGATTAGTGATGAGCCTTGCCTTAACTATATAGTCTGCCTTTAGATATTGTCTGAGAATGATGAAGCTATCACATTTAGTCAGATACTTTCAAATACTAATCATTTCATTTCTTAATCTCATCTTTGGAGTTTTTTTTCTTTTTGGTATGAATTTAATTATGCATAGACACACTCGCACATTATTACATGTATATAGTATACATGTGCATTATCCTGTGGTCTAAGAGGCTTCCCTATGATTGATGGTGCTCTTCTGTGCTCTATGTGTTAATGGTGAGCCATGTGACCCTCCTAGACATCAGATACCTCAACTAGAAAATGGTTCTCAGTTACCATATCCAAGTTAATTGCTTGGGCTGGTAAAGACTTAATGATGCTTAGCCTTACGAATCTTCTGCCAAGTTTTTAATGAAAAATGAAAAGGTCCCATATGTCCTTTCCCAGAATCCTTCACCAACAGCCTATTTGTTTGACTTTGCGTCACAAAAAGAGACCCATTGGTTAAGATCTCAAGACTGAAAGAGAGCAAGAAAGTTATCTCGGAGCTCTGACTAAAACAATTATATAGGTATGATTGCCAAAGTAGTGTTGCTACCAAATACATGCGGATATGTAGTAAATCTGCCTGAACGTGGAGTGACCTGAAATCTGCCAGCACCCATTACAGGCTAGGACATCTGGTGGTCAATAAACTTTTTATTTATTTATTTATTTATTTATTTTACATGAAGCAGCTGTACTTGAGCAAATGACCAGGGGCCATGCAATCAAAGTGTGAATAGCTGAATTAGTAAATCATATTAGGCTTCTTAGGCACTTGTTTAAGGGCTACATGTGCCTTTTTAATTTTCCTTTATTACGGTCGGCCCCAAACATAGCATTGTTAGCAGTAGGGTTATTAGTGACTTATTTGCTTCATTAAAATTTATGGCACATTTTACATCCACCATCTGGGGCAATCTCTCCCCACCTCACTGTTAAAATGTAACCTAAAACCATGGCTGGCACTGATAATGCCTGAAAAAATACTCTATAGATAGAATTCTTTTTTTCTAATGCCAGGATTATCCTGCCAGGAACTCAGTACACAAACACTGTAACAGCAAAGGCAATATTTCTAGTCCAGTCACACTCAATCACTGCTAGAACACAAAACCTTATGTTTAAGTATTTTGCTGAAAGTTTCTTGTTTGTAGGTAAAAAATAGAAGATGTGGGGAGTTGTTACTTTAAAAGTTCAAATTCTGTGGAAAATGGAAAGCTTAAAATGCCTTTGGCAAATACTGCATATGTTGATCTCTTATGGATCTCCAGGAATATTTGGGTTTAGGAGGCTGCAAATATAAAATAACAGGAAAGTTTTACCTAAAAGATTGAGATATTTAAGAGTTGGTAGACTTGTACAGCCCACGTGATCCTCCACATTGTCTGATTAACTTTTCAGAAAAAAATTGTTAGCAATAGGGGAGTCAATTTACAAGCTTAGCCTTCTGTTCAAATGCCAGGGATGCAAGGCTATCTGCTTGAAATGGAGGACTCTTGAATATGAAACCTGAGATACATTTCACGGTGGAGTCTATGAGCTGGAAAGGAGAATATTTACAATGATACTTTGTATCATTTGAGATATAAATCCTGTTTATTAAACAATATTTATTTTGTTCAAAATATATATGTATATGTATATATACACATATATACACATATAGACATATAGTCACATGCCTCATAGTGATGTTTTGGTGAACTATGAAGTGCATATATATTGCTGGTCCCATAAGATTAAAATACCATATTTTTACAGTACCTTTTCTATGTTTAAATATGTTTAGATACAGACGTACTTCCCATTGTGTTCCAATCACCTACAGTATTCTGTACAGCCACATGCTGTGCAGGTTTGTAGCGTAGGAGAAATAGACTGTAACACTGAGTCTAGGTGTGTAGGAGGCTCTGCCATCTAGGTTTGTATAAATGCACTATAGGATGTTTGCACAATAATGAAATCATCTAAGGACACGTTGCCCAGAACGCATTTCTTTCTTCAAGTAACACATGACTATCATAGTAGAATACATGTGTTTATGTACACATACACACACACACACACACATAATTGTAATTTTATGTTGTATGTGAAATGTTCTAATTGGGCCTAGTGATCTCAAATATTTATTGCTCTAATATCTAGAATTCTTCATCTAGATGATAAAATCATTCCAACATCAAACTAAATACACTATGGTAGAGAATCAAGTCAGGATTGAAGTGTTCAAAGAGAGCAAGTTCTGGTTCCATGTGTGCCACTTAAAGGTGTCTAATCTCTTTATGCTTCCTTATTTAAGAGAAAAAAAATATCTTCTAGATCTACTGAATAAAGTTGTAATAATCAAATCAGAACATGAATGTTAAAACTTTTTGAAAAGCTAAACATTATTCAAAAGCAAGCTGTGTATTGTTAATTTTTAAATAAGAAATAAAATGTTTCAGTAGGAAAGGATCTTACGAGGTCCAAATCCATTCCTCTAGACAATAATTTAAGAAACTCAATGATGAGATACTAACTTAATTTTAAAGAAATTTAGAAAAGAACTTGCAAAACTGACTTGGAAAGTCACTGCATAATTTAATAAACTTTGCTGCCAGAAGATTTTTCTCACTTCTAACCTTAAATTTCTGCTTTTTTATTAGGATCCCATTTTATGTATCGGTAACCACAAAATAGTCTCTTCACTAGAAATGAAATAGAATAGATAAGTAAATAAAATAAAAACACATGACCCTTCTGATCCTGTGATTTTTACTAAATCCCTCTTCAATTTTCAGTTTTCCAAGTAAAATCACACATTTTATTATTTTCCCCCAAAGTACTTGGGGAAAAATCTTCTTGATTCTTACGATTTCTTCAAACCACTGTATCCTCAGAGTAAAGAACTCAACTTCATATCCATCCAACTATATATTTGGCTAAAGCATAGTCTGATTCTAAGTAGAATCTGTGTTCCTGTCATTAAATTCAAGAACATGGTTAGATGTGTAACACCCACACAGAAATGAGTCTTGCTTTTGGACCCAAGGTCTCTAAGAGTTGATAATAATCTAGTTTAGTCCCTTCTAAGAATCCAAACCTTGGCTATGATGTTTAAGTGAAGTTTTAGAAGAAATTGGAGACTTATAAAGATAATAAAAGGATTTATGAAAAGATGATTGAGTCGATTATCTAGCTATGAAAATTATATTTACTTTACTATTCACATTCAGTTCAACTCTCTCTGCCATAATAAACTGAAAAATTCCTGATGGAGACTGCTCTGTCAGCCTAGATCCTAGCATGAAAATAAATCTGAGCAGATGTTTTGCCATCCTAAAATGGACAAGTAGTATGAATGTTGTTTAAAGCTAATGATACTGTGGAGTTATTTGTTATCACAGCAAAACAGAGCTCATACTTACTGCTACAGGTATGGATTGCTTTTGATGCAAATAGGAATAATATAAGCTTAAATGTGTTTGTTAGTAATTTGCCGCTTAATCCCATTCTTACTAAGGCTGTAGAAAGCTACAGAGAAATAGTAATAAGAAAAAGCTGTCTAATTTTTAGAATTCATATTCTTGATCCCATCACAAAGCTTACATCAGAAGGGAGTCTAATGAACTGATTTCCAAAAAGTAATAAGACCCTTCCAGGAGAAGTAGTTCACATGAATACTTTATCTTTGGCAAGCGAGGGAAAATAGGCAGCTGCCGTAAAAGTAGGCAAGGAAACCACAACTAAAATATTAGCCGTGATTAAAGAGTGAGCATGGGTTAAAATGTTAGTGTAAGATTTCCAGAAGTGTCACTCAGAAGTGTACCCAGTTGCTAGTCATTGTCCACTGGATTCCAGTGGGTGCTTACATAAAAGACTGCAGTAAACAAATGAGACAGCTAGCATGAAACCCTCATTTTTCCCATTATTTTCAAACTCATTTAATAAACATTTTTGATGGCTTGTAAATACAATTCAGTTTTGTAAAAGTGGGAATGAAGAGGTGTTAATCAAAGATACAATGTTTCATTAGAACGAATAATTTCCAGAGATCAATTGTACAGCATGGTGAATATAATTAATTGTATACTGTATACTTGAAAATTACTAAGAGAGTTGATTTCGAATCTTCCCACCACAAGAAGTAAGTGATGTGATATGTTAAATAGCTTGATGTAATGATTAAACAGTGAAGATGTTTATAAAAATATCACATTGTACCCCATAAATATATGCAATACAGAAATTGAAAGGTGGAAGGAAAACACATGCAGTTTCCTTTTGGACTAGAAGGGGTTCAAGACAGAATACCTGTCCTTAAAATCTTAGTACCTCTGTTAATGCAGATAAACTTTACTAATAGACATAAAGAGGGTTTTGAGGGAGGTTTAAATTTGTGATGTGAAAGTAATCTGTCTCATGTTTCTGAAATGAATTATATGAAACATGTTATGAATTATATGAAACATGGTCGATTGTAACCTTACCATAACATAAGGCAGAAAGAAATGAAATTTCCAGATAGATTGTCCAGGAAGAACAACTAGTACGCGAAGATCATGAACCCATTTGGTAGCACAGGTGTACAGGTCCTGCCTCTGTTTGAAGATGGGGAAGAACTACTTGGAGGAGCCTATCTGTGTTCTAAGAGCTATATGATTACAAGATGGAGAACAGCTGCTCCTGCCCACCCCATATCCTGCTCAGACATGAGGGAAGAAAATCTATTTGCTGTTAGAGAAAGGGAAAGATATCCTCTTACCTTCTCAGTCTCTACCTTGATTTTAGGCATAGGTCTTCTGTTACTGAGGGAAATCCACCTCTACAGTGCATTGACATTATGCAAAAACATTTGCTACCCTAGAGGGACTGCGAACCAGATGATACCCAAGATTCTGCACTGGTACAGGGTAGATGTCTTCTGTTGCTAGGGAGAGACAGAAAAGTCATTCTCACCAAATACTCTCATTGTCTTAGTCTGTTCACATTGCTGTGAGAGAACACTACAGACTGAGTTGAGTGGCTTATAAAAAACAAGATGATTTATCATGGTTTTGGAGACCGGGAAGTCTGAGACCAAGACACCAGCATATTTCATATCTAATGAGAGCCTGCTTCCTGGGATCATCTTTTCACTGTGTCCTCGGTGAAAGGGGTAAATAAGCTTGCTATAGTGTCTTTTATAAAAGGGCACTAATCCTACCATGAGGGCTCCACTCTCAAGACCCAATCACCTTCCAAAGGCCCCACCTAAAAATACCATCACATGGGTAATTGAGATTCAACCTATGAATCCTAGGCGGGGGAAACAAGCATTCAAGCTAAAGCATCCACCAATAGAGTGCAGAGTTTGTCTGGCATGGAGTGGGAGTGGGCTCCCCACTCTTTAGATTCTGGATTTGAGTAGAGAACAGAGCTTGTCAGTGGAAATGGAACAAACATGCTGAGAAATCCCATCCTTTGATGCTCAGTTGCTCATAGCCTGCTGAAGACTGCCACTAGAACAGAAGAGCTGAAAACACCCCTGCCCCTACCTCAAGCCCTGCACCAAGTAAAACTTAGCAGAAAAATACCCTGGGGAAAGGGGTAGAGCGCCGCTGGAGATCTTGCTGAAAGCTGGAGATCGAAGAGGAATACAAAGAAAAGATTTAGCACTCCAGGCTTCACAGTAAATAAAAATAGCAGTCATCTACCACTGGAGAATTTTGAAGTCTCTGGTAGACTGAAAGTAACTAGAACAACATAAAACCAAACACAAGACAGCTACTGGAATGACTGAATCAAGTGTGCCAATGACCTGACAGAAAAAGAAGCATGCCCATTTCCAGGAATAAATCCTTTTCATATCAGTCTCTCTATACACTATGTCTACTATTCAACAAAAACTTATGAGAGACAAATAAAAATTAAAAAGCAAGAAAAAAGAAACCTCGTTGTTCAGAGGCAAAAGTAATCAACAGAAACAGACTGAGAAATGATCTAGTGGCTGGAATTATTAGACAGGAATTTAAAACTAACTGTAACTAATGTGTTTAATGGCATAGTAGATGAGATTTCAGAGAGATTACAACTTTACAAAGGAGTCAAATGGAAATACTGGAAATGAAAAACACCATATGAGAAATAAGTAATTTCGTCAGTTAGCCTACAAGTAGACTGGATACAGCAAAAGAAAACAAGTCAGTCATCTTGAAGAAAGGTGAATAGGAATTATAACAATGGTAACACAAAGAAAAATCAATGGTAAACAGTAAAGCTTCTGACAGATTTCAGCTATTAATATTTATAAAACACTCTCCTCAACAATAGCTGAATACAATTTACATGGAATTCAGTGGATTATTTACCAAGTTGGATCATTTTCTGGATGATACAAGAAAATTCAATAAATGTTAAAATATTAAAATCATATAAAATATGCTTTAGGATTCTAGTGAATTAAAAGTAAAAACCAAAAGCAAAGTGATAGGGGTTTGCCTCCAGCTTTATCCAAGTAAAATTAACAAAAATGTGTATATTCAAGGTGTACAACTTGATGTTTTGAGATATATGTATATATATACATTGTATAATCACCATAGTCAAACTAATTAATGTATTCAACACCATGAGTGCATGCACACACACGTCACAAGAGGAAATAGAAAATACTTTGACAAAGGGTGAATATCCAGAATCTACAAAGAACTAAAACAGATTTACAAGAGAAAAACAAACCCATTCAAAAGTGGGCAAAGGATATCAACAGACACTTTACAAAAGAAGACATCAATGAGGCCAAAAAACATATTAAAAAATGCTCATCACTGGTTATTAGAGAAATGAAAATCAAAACCACACTGAGATACCATCTCACACCAGTTAGAATGGCGATCATTAAAAATCTGGAGACAACAGATGCTGGAGAGGATGTGGAGAAATAGGAACACTTTTACACTGTTGGTGGGAGTGTAAATTAGTTCAACCATTGTGGAAGACAGTGTGGCGATTCCTCTAGGACCTAGAAATAGAAATACTATTTGACCCAGCAATTCCATTACTGGGTATATACCCAAAGAATTATAAATTGTTCCATCATAAAGATACATGCACACATATGTTCATTGCGGCACTGTTTACAATCGCAAAGACCTGGAAGCAACCCAAATGTCCATCATCGATAGACTGGATAAAGAAAATGTAGCACATATACACCATGGAATACTACGCAGCTGTAAAACCTGATGAGTTTGTGTCCTTCATAGGGACATGGATGAATCTAGAAACTATCATTCTCGGCAGACTGACGTGAGAACAGAAAACCAAATACCGTGTGTTATCGCTCATAGGCGGGTGTTGAACAAGTAGAACACGTGAACACAGGGAGGGGAGCATCACACACTGCGGTCAGTAGTGGGGGCCAGCAGTCAGAGGAGGGACAGCAGGGTTGGGGAGGGTAGGGAGGGATAATGAGGGGAGAAATACCAGATATAGGTGATGGGGAGGTGAAGGCAGCAAACCACGTTTCCGTGTATGTATGTATGCAACAATCCTGTATGATCTGCACATGTACCCTAAAACCTAAATTACAATAAAAAAATACTTGGAATAATAAATTAAACCAAACATGTTAGAATTTGTGAAATGCAACTAAAGAAGTGATTGGGGGGAATTTGTAATATTAAATGTTTATATTAGAAAGAAGAAAGATTTTAAAGCAATTATCTAAGGTAACACCTGTAGAAATTAGGAAACCAAGAGTAAGTAGTTCCAAATTAAGCAGAAGGAAGTCAATAAAGATAACAATAATCAGTGAAGTAGAATGTAGAGTAATAGAGGAAATTTAAAGCGAGCAATGCCGATTACATGAAAATATCCATGTAATTGAAAACCTCTATCCAGACTAATTAAGAAAAAAGGGGAGAAGACACAAATAGTTAATATCAGGAGTAAAAGGAATCCTTACAAATAATATAAATATTACAAGGGTGATACTCAAGTATTATAATTAATCTTATCAGAATAATGTCCACAATATACAGTCATGCAGTGCATAATGGCAGTGACAGATTACACATGTAATATTTCTATAAAATTAGAATTCCATATTTTTACTGCATCTTTTCTGTGTTAAGATACACAAATACTGTGTTATAATTGTTTACAATATTCAGTACAGTAACGTACTGTACAGATTCGTAGTCTAGGAGCAAGAGGCTATACCATATAGCCTAGATATGTAGTAGGCTATACCATCAAGGTGTGGGTAACTATACCCTATCATATTTGTGTAGTGACAAATTTGTCTAAGGATGCATCTCTCAGAATGTATTCTCATTGTTAAATGATACACGACTGTAGACGAAAAGGGCAAACTAACTGAAACACACAAACTGCAAGGTTTACTCGAGATGAAATAGTCTAAATAGCCTTAATATTGATTAAACAAACTGAATTTGTAATCTAAAACCTTGTTGAAATGAAAATTTTGGGCTTATATGATTTCACTGTTGAATTCAACCAGATATGTAAAGGATAAATAAATACAATTCTACCCATATTTTTTCCAGAATATAAAAGATAATAGTAAACATTTAAACTTTTTTTTGAGGCCAGGATTACCTAGATACCAAAATGAAATAGTACATTACAAAAATGAAAAAGTACAGATTAATATCTCAAAGGAAGTTTCAAAAATTCTTTAAAAAATTAAGTTACATTCAGCCATATATAAAAATTATAACCCTTTTTATGTCCAAATAGGATTTATCCCAAGAAATGAAAAGTTAGTTTAACATGGGAAGAATCGATCAATTTAATTCATTATATTCACAACTAAAAAAAAAAAAATCGGTACAGACAAAAAAGCATTTGACAAAATTTGATATTCATTTGGTATTTTAAAAATAGTAACTCTCAAAAGACAAATAGAAGGGAACTTCTTTAACCTTTCTTAAAGTGCATTTATGAAAAATTTAGAGATAACATCACGTGATTTAGTGCTGAAAGATAGAACGCTTTGTTTTTCAATTGTTGTCGAGTCATGGTCTCCCTCTATCATCCTGGCTAAGGAACGGTGGCTGCTCACTGCAGCCTTGACTTCCCAGGCTTAAGCAGTCCTCCCACCTCAGCTTCCCAGGTAGCTGGGACTAAAGTCATATACCACCACACCTGGCTAATTTTTGTTTTTTGCTTTTTGTAGAGATGAAGTCTCATTATTATTGCCTAGACTGGTCTTGAACTCCCGTGTTCAAGTGATCTATCTACCTAACTTAGCCTCCCAAAGTGCAGAGATTATAGGCATGAGCCAGTGTACCTGGACTGTTTCTAATTGGGAACAATGCAAGGAGTCTCACTTACCACTTCTGTTTACCATTTTATTGCAGATATAGCTAGAATAAAGATAAAAAGATAAAGCTAGAAAAAAATAAATAAAAGGTATTCAGTTTGGAAAGGAGAAATAAAACTTTTAGATTTTTATTTTTAAACAGAGTCTCATTGTGTTGCCCAGGCTGGAGTACAGTGGCATGATATCATCTCCCTGCATCCTCAGCCTCCCAGGCTCAAGGAATCCTCCTACCTCAGCCTCCTGAGTGGCTGGAACAACAGGCACATGTCACTATACCTGGCTAATTTTTCTGTATATTTTATTGTTTGTAGAAATGGGTTTTCACCATGTTGCTCAGGCTGGTCTTGAATTCCTGAGCTCAAGAGATTCACCTGCCTTGGCCTCCCAAAGTGCTGGGATTACGTAAAGGCATGAGCCACCACACCTTGCCTTGGGAAAGATAAATAAAACTTTTATTTGCAGACGACATTATTCTCTAAATATAAAAATCGTAAGAAATCTACAAAAACCTTTTTGGAAGTAATACGTGATCTTAGCAAGTGACAGAATACCAAGTCAGCACATAAGATTATATTTGTATATGCTATCAATGTCTAATTGGAAATAGAAATATAAATGTAAACATTTAAATATATCAACAATGTGAAATATTTGAGACTGAATTTGACAAAACACATGGAAAACTTGTACACTGAAAACTCCAAAACATTGCTGACAGAAATTAAAGAAAATTTAAAAAAGTGGCGTGATGTACTTTGATCATGCATTGAAAATCTCAAAATTGTTGTAATTAAATTTAGTCTCAATTTTCTCTAAAACTTCGAAGTAATCTGAATCAAAATCCTGGTAGCTTTTTAAAAAGAAATTGATAGACTTTTAAAATTTTACAGGAAAATACAATAGTTTGATATGCTAAGTGAGATTTTCTTTGTATTAATTTTGCTTTGTGTTTCCTGAGCTTTTTGAATCTGTAATTTTTTTATTTAATAAAATTTGCTAAATTCTCATCTGTTTCTTCTAGCATATCTGTTGCTCCGTTTTCTGTCTCTTCTGAGTCTCTAGCTATGTATTTAGTATATCTTTTGTTCGTCTTACAAGTTCGTGTGATGCTGTTCATTTTTGATTTCTGTTTGTTTTTCATTTCTATTGAATTATGTTCAAATTCATGGAATCTTTCCTATTGTGGAATCTCCATTGTGCTGTTAATCATATCCAGCGATTATTTTCAAAAAACTTTAAATATATGTCTCAATTCCAGAATTTCCATTAGGTGATTTTTTATATTTTCTATTTCTGTACTGGGATTTTTTTTGTGGGGGGTCAATTTGAACAGATTTTCCTTCACAGCCGTGAGCCTATCAATAAGAACTGCTTATGTGCTAATTCTACCATTTACATCATCTTGGGGTTGGTCTCTGTTCATTGTTCTGTATAGAATGGCTGATGTTTTCCTGTTTTTTCTTCTACTGAGTCATTTTGAATTATGTGCTGGACATTGCAAATGACATCTCAGTGAAACTCTGGACCTATTATATTCCTCTAAAGAGTTTTTTGTTTCTTTTTGCAAACTGTTAACTTGGCTTCACTCAAAATGAAAATTCTGGTGTTTTTCTTTTCTCCTTGTAGGTGATGGCAGCTCAAATTTCATTTCAGTGTTTTGAGTGTTAAGAGGGCTGCTTGTAGTTTGCATTGGTCATGGGTTGTGCAAGGGTCAGCCAGAGACTTAGGCAGACGGTATACACAAACTTTAGGGGTCCTCCGTCACTTATTTTCCCCTTTCTGGATTTTATGCTTTCAATTTCACAGAATATGGTTGCTCAAAAGTGTGTTGTGATTCATCAAGTCAGCAATGTTGAGGTTTTTCTATTGGAGTTGTAGCTGTCCCATGTGGAATACCAGGAACTGCACTTGGAAAACACTGTAAAGTAGGAAACTATGTATCATTGCTGTGTTAATTTCCTAGTGTTGCCATAACAAATTGCCATGAATAGGGTGACTAAAAACTTAAGAAACTTACCCTCTCACAGTTTTGGAAGCTAGAAGTCCAAGATTCTCCTTTGCCTTTCCCTGGCTTCTGGTGGTTGCCAGCAATCCTCATTTTGTAGACCCGTCACTCCAATCTCTCCCTCCATCCTCTTGTGGCATTCTTCCTATGTATCTCCATCTCTAAATTTTTATAAGAAACTTATTTTTTTAAATTTATTTTACTTTTGGTGCATAGTATATCTAGCATTTCTCCCCATGTTATCCCTCCCCACCCTCCCCTCCCCACCCCCCCAACTGTCCCCTGTGTGTGATGCTCCTTTCCCTGAGTCCACGTGTTCTTGTTGTTCAACACCCACCTGTGAGTGAGAACATACGGTGCTTGGCTTTCTGTTCTTGGGTCAGTTTGCTGAGAATGATGGTTTCTAGATTCATCCAAGTCCCTACAAAGGACACGAACTCATCGTTTTTTATGGCCGCTTAGTATTCCATGGTGTGTATGTACCACATTTTCTTTGTCCAGTCTATCACTGATGGACATTTGGGTTCGTTCCAGGTCTTTGCTATTGTACACAGGGCTGCAGTGAACATACATGTGTATGTGTCTTTATAGCAGAATGATTTATAGTTCTTTGGGTATATACCCAGTAATGGGATTGCTGGGTCAAATGGAATTTCTCTTTCTAGATCCTTGAGAATAAACCTATTTTTCTGATATGACATCATCCTAACTTGATTATATGTGCAAATACCTATTTTGAAACAAATATTTGGAAATACATTCACAGGCACCAGGGGTTAGAACTTGAACAAATCTTTTGGAGAACACAGTTTTATCCATTGCAATTCCTTTTTCTAAGTATTTTTCTGTCTATCTGTCTATCTACCTATCTATCTCATGTATTTATAATCTTCCTTTCCCAATTTCCTCCCTCCCTTCTTCCCTTCCTACTTCCCTTCTTCCTTCCGCCCCTCCCTCCCTCCATTCCTTCCTTTCCTTCTTTCTGTCTCTCTCTTTCTTTCTCATCTATATCCTTTCTCTCTTGTGTTGTCTCTCTTGTTATGTATGTGTGTATCTCTACCTCTTTTACCACTGCACAAATACAAAATCCAAACCCTTGTTACTTAGGATAGAAAATGTGTGATTCCACTGCATTTAAGTCGAGATAATTCTTAGCTGTTTATTATGTGCTTCCTCCTGAATCACAAGTTTGTTTCATTCTTTAAAAAAATAAATGAAATGGAAAATTAGATCTCCCTGTTTGCCTTACATTTTTGTGGCGTTTATCTCTCAAATTTAAAAACAGACAATCTTCTAAAACCACACATATTTCTCTATGACTACTTTTCCTCCCTCTTAAAAAATGCTTTGAAAATTTTATGTTTGAGTTGGGAGTCAGAAAGAAAAGTAGGCAGAAACATTCTCTGTCAATAAATACTATTTTCATGGAATTATTTGACTGTTTGAACCTCAGTTCGTACATTAGCATGAGGATTTTTGTGAGGATGAAATACATCATTTGAATTACAATGTGTGGCACATCCAAACAGAAAGAGGCCTTGTTCACCAGAATTTGGCTTTAAATTAACATTCATATTTTTCCATGCTGTAAGTACTTCTTAATACGTATTAATAGTGCTTGAAAAATTCAACTTTGTAAGTACAACAGCATAACTGGTGAAGGTAAATGGAATCCACCCTACAGATAACTTGGACCATTCATTGGCTTTGATTTGGGTTTTTTCCCTGGATCACCACTTCAGAATCACTCCTGGATACTCGTACTGTAGTGATCCAGAACTATGCACAACATTCCAGACAGCCCTCTCAAAATTGCTAGATTTTTGTCTTTTCATGTCTCAGAGACCTAGGATTGTGCAGCCACTTTCTCTGTAAATTCTGCCTTAGTAAGAAATGCAGAAAGTCTTTTGTTAATTTGAGTATTCAGGCTTTGTAAGTATCGGATTCACTTACTCTTTTTTGTATCCCTGGGCACTCAGCTTTGCCATGCCTACCGCGTGGATAATAACGTGTGCCGTATGTATGCTTCTGAGAAATGCAAGGAAATTTAATTAGAAAATGTCAAGAAAGCTCTCCAAGATCCTCAGAGGAAGGACATCATGTGACCACAATGTATCATTAGTATAAAAATAAATCATTCCCAATCCCATAACTCTTAAAGGGTCTTTACACATTGCTAGTGCATTTAAGAAATAAAATCATAGACTCACTAAACTGGAAAGAATCTCAGGGTGTCAAACAGTCGTCCATTCTCTGCTTCAGGAGAGACCATAGTACTTCCATCCCCTATGACTTCCTAAGCTATTTTTAAGACTTCTGAGGAAAACTGTTCTAAAAACTCACCGGATAATTTCTGTCTACTGCTTTGTATGTGTCCCCTACACAAGCATGCTCTTTTAATCTACTTTTTAGAAAACGTAATGACATCTAATTGAAGGAAAACCTGGAATTTCATAGTCAAGAATCACTGACCTCAACTATTTTTACACAGCTAAAGACAGTATTAGAAGTAAGGTAGAAGACAGAATGGGATTTGATTCTGAAATTAGGTCACTGTCTTCATGATAAGTTTTTCATTTAAACAAGTTTTCTTATTCAATTTTATGAATCTGTTGCCAGATTAAGTTGTATAAGATGTTCATCTGTTCCATTCTGGTTTTAATTTTACCTGTATTTATTATGTGGACTGTAAATGAAAACTCAGATTTTTAAGATAAGTCATTATTGGCTTAGAGCTAAAAAATTAGAACATTTATTTGAGGGAATTTTAGGTAAAACTGATACTTCCTCAATATTTTCCTTAGTAAGGATGATCAGCTGTCAATATTTATGGAAGTCATTAGTCCCCATTCTACTATAGCTTGATATTCAAAACAATATAAATACTGATTAAATGAATTTATTTTAGGAAGGAAAATGATTATGCACTGTTGCATTTACAGGTATACATTTTAGGTGTCATTCATCTGAAAACCATATATAATATGAATTTTTTAATTTTTTATAAATTTTAAAGAAACCAGAGTTATGCAGTTGTCAACTCACTTGACTGTTTGTTCAGAGCAGATAATGACCTCCCTTCTTTTAGAAGGGACTTGGTGTCTGCTCTAAAATATGACCAGTTCACCTGTGTCTGGTGCTTTTTCTGTCACTTTCTAGTTCTCCATTCTTAGGCTGGTTTTATGACGCCTCTGAACTCCATGGGCCCTTGGACCTGTTGAGTTTGAAAAATTCTTAAGCAAAACAAGGAGTGTTACCAAGCAGATCGTTGTAGACAGTTTCAATATTAACTCAGCAAAAATTATGAATGTGTAGTTCCATAATAAGTTACATTTTAAGCTATCAAAATCTTGTTATAACAAATACCATTATCACACACTTTTATATAACAACAACCTATGGTTAAGATTTTGTAATAGCTAGTACTTTTGAGTAGTTTGATGTTAAAAAATACCCAATATTATAAAATTAAAAAGTTTATTAGAGTTTATATTAACAAGATGTGGATTAAATGGAATATTTGATTTTAACTCTTCACCTTCTGTACACTATTTGGAATTATGAGGGGAATTATGTTGGGAATCAAGACATTTATTTCCTTTCCATGCATCGGATCCTATAGACAAAGCACACATTGTAAGGGGGAAAAAAATCAAATCAGAAGGAGCAGATCAGCAGACATGTGTGTGATTTTATTCAACGATCTGTAACTGACTTTTTGTCCAAAAGAACATCAAAACTAATGTCAAGCTTTTTCTAGTAGCAGTGATTTAAACAAGTGTGGGGACTTATTTTTAGGCATAAAGGTACATGGGCAGAAGTTTTACACAGAATTGCTATTAAATGAACTCCCCTCAGCGCCTTGTAAAAGTTGGTATTTCAATTATGAATAGACATATCCCATGTTCCACATTGTGCAAGCCACTGATGATTTCTCACTGAGTAGACTGTGGCAAGGGAACCGCCCCCTTTTGTATTTCTATTGAGTTTTCTCTCTACGGTAATTATGAGTTTGGGGATCATTAAAAGTCTGATTTTTATTTTTTATTTTTGGTACAAAAGACTGCTTTTGAAGCTCTGTGACTGATCAACGAAATGTTTTAAAAGGCTTTTGATGTATACATGGTTCATTAAGTAAAGGTCAAAACTGGACAATGTCCTGTTAATTTCCTTTTGCTAGAAAAATCAATATCTGCATCAACATTCATTAAATTTGACAGAAGCTAAGAAAGTTAGATGTGAAATGTAAATCAATACTTATTCCTGATAGGATTAACTTGCTGTACAGAGAATATAAAACATCAATTCTTTATTCACATTGTTCCACGCAGTATTCCACTCTGGCTTTAGGGAGGCTGCATTTTGCCTTCTTGGCCTTCAACCCTAATCTGGTTTTGGGTTTCTGTTAGCTGGAGCTAAACATTCTATCCTTGAAAAAGTTTTACAGTTTGTGGGATCATTCCTTTTTTATTAAGTTTGCAAGTGGATAGTGTGCGACGCAATTGACTCAGTTTTAAAGGCTAACCCACCTTCTCACACACCCAAAACCTAAGTATTTTAAAGTTTTAGAATCAATGTGTAATTTTCAGATTAAAAAAACCTCTGCTTTCCCAACTGTATAGTAATTAACAGATCTTTTGATCTGTTAATTAACAGAGCTATGAATTCTGGAAGACTGTGGAAAAGGTTAGTTATATGTACACAAATGCCTGGGAGTTTGGCTTGCTGCTGTTATCCTCAACACTGTGTGCTGTATGATCATGCATTTTCATGAACCCACACCCTGTGTTTTGTTGACACTCATGTTCATAATTACAACTGTGCTACTGAAAGAATCGTGAGACACCTTTTGAAATGAAGGATATTACATTATGTGAACCGTGGTTGCAGTTGATGCATTTTGATTTTTTAAATGAAAAATTGATATAAGATAGTCATTTAATCCCCACTGTGGCAATAGATAAGAAGCTCTGGTTATGTCACGTTTATCCAGGAGTCTGAATAAGAAATTGTTTCTTTCTCCAGCCAAACAAATTTCGGTTTGTCACAATTCTCACTGGGGAATCGATGCTAGACACCACTGCACCCGGCCATGTCTTTCCTCTTCAGTGGTTTTCTGTTCATTCAGGAATTTCTCTGTATTATCAGAACTGGGTTCAGTTTGCAATGGGACAATACCCAAATGAGAGAGAATTGGACTTAATTGGCTGAGCTGATGGAAGTTAGCTTAGAGGGATCATAACAGAAATCAAGGGGAAAACATTCAAGACATGGAAAGTAGAGAGGTTGACACTTCCCATGCAGAAGTTAGAGTAAGTGATCATTTTGAAGAATAAATAGGGGCCAGGTGCAGTGGCTTACACCTTTAATACCAACACTTTCAGAGGTGAGGAGTGAGACAAGCCTGAGCAATAGAGTGAGACCCTATTTCTACAAAAAATTAAAAATAAATCAGCTGGGTGTGGTGTGGCATACCTGTGGTCTCAGCTACTCTAGAGGCTGAGGCAGATGGATGGCTTGAGTCCAGGAGTTTGAGGTTGCAGTGAGCTGTGATCATGCCACTGTACTCCAGCTTGGGTGACAGAGTGAGACCATGTCAAAAAAAAAATAGCCAACAAAAAGCCAAATAACTATATAGAATTTTGTTATTTTCCCACTTTAACAATTTCAATAACTTTCTGGGCAACGAAAGTGCCTATTTCTTAACTTGGTCTCTAAATTCCCGTGTGTTCTGGTGCCATACCTCCTTCTCTGTATTTGTCTCATGTGACATCATGTCTCATTTGCTACCTGTTTAGTAGCGTTTCTTTTCCCTCCTAAAACATGCCACAGGGCAAACATTTTGTCTTCTGTGATTCACCATGTGAAAGACTATTCTCTTAGACTGTCATATGGCCAACTCTGATCACTCAGGCTTTGGCTTAAGTTTCATCTCCTCAGAGACACCTTTCCTGATCATCCCTTAGAGAAAATAATTTCCCTACCTTGGACATGCCTTACAGCATTATGGTCACTTTATTATTATTATTATTATTACACTATAAGTGCTGGGATACATGTGCAAAACATGCAGGTTTGTTACATAGGTATATATATGCCATGGTGGTTTGCTGCACCCATCAACCCATCACCTACGTTAGGTATTTCTCCTAATGCTCTCCCTCTCCTTGCCCTACAACCCCCACAAGGCCCCAGTGTGTGATGATCCCCTCCCTGTGTCCATGTATTGTCATTGTTCAACTCCCACTTACGAGTGAGGGCATGTGGTGGTTGGTTTTCTGTTCCTGTGTTAGTTTGCTGAGAATGATGGTTTCCAGCTTCATCCAAGTCCCTGCAAAGGACATGAACTCATGCTTTTTATGGCTGCATAGTATTCCATGGTGTATATGATGGCCACTTTTTTCATAGCACTTGTCAATCATCTGAAATGATCTATTTATTTTTATTTGTATGCCTTCTTAATAGAATACAAACTTTAAGGGTTAGGGATTTTGTAGCTAGAGCAGTGTGTGGCATACTAAGCATTTAAATACATAGTTATTGAATGTATATGCTTTTTTATTGATTGTATATGTTAATCACTAGTAACTGAATTAACAGGGATAAAATAGAACCCCTTGTTTAAATGGGCTCAAAAGGCAGACATTCAGGTACAGGAGACTCAAGTGGGGATCCAGTGAATTAATGTGCAGTAAAATTGAGTCCCACATTTAGGTGGAACTCGAATTCTGTTAATGGGGTTTTATCTATTTCCCCATGTCAGACTTCTTGTCTTGGTTTGGGAACCAGAGGCCATGCTTGTTCCCCGTTTCCAAGTTTGTGCCTCCAGTTCTTCTCGGTTCTCCTAGGAAGTCCACCTGATTCGATTCTCTTGTGTTTCCCAGACACTGGCAGCCCACTCACAGGCCCTCTGAGACCTCTGGATGTTACTTCATCTCCCAGTAACCCTGCCTACTCCTAGATGCCAGTAACTGTCCACTGGCAAAATCTTGCTCCCTCTGTATACCTTCTTCTGTGACCTTAGTACAAGATCTGTCTAGTTCCCCTGGTACAGGTCAGCCTAGCTTTGTCTGCATGCTAATGCTACAGGACTTCCCATGCTCCCCCTGGTAGGGTCAGCAGTGGCCTGAGAAATCTCCTCAGGAATGTTGGCATCATTGCCTCTGCCAATTCAAATTTTCAATATGCAGATGAGAAATGAGTACTTATCAATGAGACTGCTTAGCATACTTGAAAAGTTCACAGAGCTATCGTATTTGGATTGAAATTTCTGGAATTACCTGAGTTTATAATTTTCACATATATAAACTCAGAAGCAAACCTACTTACTGCAAAACTGAAAAACTTTTATGTTTCAGAGACTTTTCTTACATCAGACCCTTGAGAAGAACACTAAAACTTTGTTAATATGGTCACGTCTTCATAAAAATTTAGGAGTATGATACTCCCTTTCTGATTTCCTTCAATCACATTGCCCCCAGGTTCATTGGTGTTACAGTGGCTGTGGGTGTTTTAGGAGGTTCTAGCTAAAAGGAGGTTAATGTGGGAATACATTTATGGTGGACTTATTGAAATGTTTATGTGTTTTGCAGTCATTTTCATGTACACTGAAATTATTGCTAGCCATCCTGATAAAGCCTCAGGTTTTTTGTCAAATGAGTTATTCACATTAGCTATTTAATATTAATATGAATACTTTTCACCCTAAGGAAACAATGAGTATATGAAAATAGGTCTTGTTTTAGAAAGGTGTCTGCTGCTGATACATGTGGTTTTGCAGGTGACACAATTCACATCGCAATAGAAGAGTGACTTTATATTTTACTGTGGCTGTATGTCTTTCCCTTGGCTTTTCCTGGAAGGTCAGAGATAATGGGCTTTACAATTGTTTTAATTAACATTTTCTGTAAAAAATTTCCATAGACCATTGTCTAATGTGAGCACTAAGAAAACAGCAGGTATTGATTTCATAACAAACTTCATATTACCACGTCTGTTTATCAGAGAAAATGCGACTCCTTCAAAAATCAAATTTGAGCTATGAAGTATAAAAGGAAAAGGTTTTGTCCCCCCGTCTTGATCAAAATAGCACACTGAGTAGACTCGATTTGCGGTTTCATTATTGATTTGGGCAAAAAAGAAGACAAGGGAGCAATGATGTGTTGCCGGGTCCGTGTTTGATTGGGGCTTGATTAGGGTGGTAAGAACATGGAGATTTTACAGCCTAATGGTGCTGTCTGGAAGCAGGCTGGGGAGTTGGTTCAGCTTTGAGGTGAACTATCTCTCCATCAGAACAGTCACCCTCACAGCTGGTACTAATCGGGCCGTGCTGCCTGGGCTTGGCAGATGGGGAGAAGAGGGAGACTGCACTTTCATGGGGCCGATTTGCTCCAAGCCACAAGTAGAGGCTGGTGTCCTGCTGTTGACCCATGCTGTGCTCACCCTTTGGCTAATCAGGATATCTCTGTCTCTTGAGCTGTCAGCCTCACATCTTCCAAGATCATTATTTCATTAAAAACATTCTACAGGAAAACATTGTGAGCTTTTCTGTCTACTGCACTGCCTGGATGAAATGGCTTTAAGCCTTCAGCAAGATGCCGAAATGCTGAACTCAGTAAGAGAAAGGATCACTCGATACTAACGATTGGACAAAATGAAAGTCTTTGCTCTTGAAGCTAAGACACCTTTAACTTACAGTTGTGTAACATTTCAGGAAATAAGGTTTTATATTTTGAAGTAATGTAATGCGTTGAATCTTGGAGGAAATGTTAAAGGTAGCAAAGAAAATTGTTTCCCAAAGATTGGTGGGAGAAAAGGAATTCCAGAAAAACGGAAGAGTAGGAAATAAGGCATGCAAGTATGAAGAACCCTCAGAGAATGACAAGGAATTGACAAGAAATGCAGAATGTTTTATTACTCATATACAGATGAAACTAAGGTGGAAACAGTGATAACATTTTTGCTACCTCCAATACATACTTAACAGAAATATTTCTATCTAGACCATTGTTGGAAGATGACATCTTTTTAAACAAAATGAAAGAACACACTCTAGTAAGTTGAAATGTAAACTGAATGAAGTCCACATTCCAGGCCCATTTTTATAATGGCTCTTATTTCATTTCTAACAGAAAAGCAAGGCATATTTCTTTCCGAGCTCTAACTTCTCATGTGAGATCCTATGGGATACAAAATTCTGAAGATTAATGAGTTTCTAATGACCTAGTTACCTCTTAATTATTGAGACAACATGTGTTAATAATCATTAGCCTTTGTCAATGAAAAAGCTTCAAACATGTGCCTAAAATAAATATGCATTTTATTCACTTTAACAATCGGGTACCAGCATTAATGGCAACAGTAAAATGGGGCACAACAATTTTATGCTTATATTAGGAGGCTGCAAGAAAAATTTCTTGCTACCTGGGTGAGAAATTAAGAAAATCCAGGGAAAAAGCATAGATACTTCCTATCAGCTATATAATAGAATGCTGTGCTCCACAAGATGAGAAAATATGCGCTTTTAAAATGGCAACACTTTTCATCCCCCACAGGTTATTCAGTAACTAACAGTGACCCCTAGAATGATTGTGTTTTTGACACTGCAGAAAGACACCACATACCTTTTTGTATTTCCAACCTCTTACTCTTTGCTTTAGGGCATTTGAAATTGGATATGGGGGTAAATTCTGATGTTCTTTCCATTATTGTAAAATGAATCACTGGAAAGCTTGAGGGGTTCTGCTAGCAATCATTAATGAGGCTTTATTAACCTAGGACACTACCCTATGGAATAATAACATAGTAAAATAGATGGACTCCTAGGACACACTTGTTTTATTAATAGTGCAACAGGGATGTATTCAAAGGCTCTGGGGAATGAAAATAGCCAGGTGAATGGGGTGTGCAACTTTTCCTTTTAGATCAGCAATTCACCTCTGGCTCAGGACAGATATGGTCCGAATTATACATCACAGTTATTAAGTCAGTCCTTGTAGATTACTTAATGCTGTAACTGACAGTCTTTCTCTATCATCTAATTAGTTAACCTTAATTCTGTGTCTAAATTCATGAATTTTTTTTTAAATTAAAAAATGTAATTTCTACCTTACTTTTGGGCCTTCAGGATTTGAAAGAAGAAACAAAATAAATATCCATTGTAATATGATAAAAGCAGTTTTTGTGGTTTTCAGTCTGAGCCATAGTTTTTTGTTGTTGTTGTTTTTTTTTTGTTTGTTTGTTTTCCCGTCTTTTGAAATTTAATAAGGTCAAAGAAGGTCCAGGAAAAGAGGAATGAGTACGAAAGGGTGTTTGAGCACCGGGGTTGAGAAGGAAAACAATATACACATTAAAAGTGAGAAGAGAAATGCAAACAAAACAAAAGTAGGCGCAGCTGAGCAGGGAGGTGAAGCTTCGTGAGGACACCCACGCAATATGCATATATGTGTTCTCTCAATGTTCCGTGAATCTTCAAAGAAAAAAATGTTAAACTTGGCTCAAGGTTTTCAAGGAAAAGAGGCTCCCCTCAAATTGGCTACACTGAATACTACAAAAATGACCAAAAAATGACTACCATTCTAGTTTTGGGTCCTCTCAGACTGAATATTCTGTGTAGCTCCACATAGCTGGCATTTGGTTCTGGGTTACCCTTTGACGACTTACTGTAGTGATGGTCTGCTTTGAAAAGGCAGAGAGAACCCATTAACTGGCAGATGCATACTCGTAAACAAAGAGACACTGGAGGTGTGTATAACAATTTGCAGTCACGGTCACGGCCATGTAGTACAAATTTGAGTTGGTGATCAATTTCGATGCAGGGATTTTTCTGTGTGTTTAAATATCATTTATCCTGAGAAGTGCACATTACCGAAATGAACAGGAGACCCCACTGGGACTTAATTAGAGAAGGCTAAACTAGGAAGTGACAGTTTCCATGCTGTTTTGGAGCTGTGTTCTAGCCCTTGTTCTGAACTCCTGTGTAATACAATTAATATCCTGTATCTCCTTTTAATGGAGGCAGTAACTCTACTCTAGTAAGACACATTATTGCTTCTTGGCCCAAAGAGAAATGTTCATATATTTCTCTCCTCACTGTTATCTGTCAAGCCAACTGGCTTCGTCTGTACCCTGAGACATTACATATTCGGGAAAGCAGTTGTTTCCATATGTCTTGTGGGAAAGCTATCATTTTTCAGAAAGGCATGAGGTGCATGGAACATTTTTCGTTTTTGCTTTTTCTCTGCATGTCTCAGGTGGTAGCCATTACAGCATTCCCAGTACATACCACTGATGTGAGAACTGGAGCTTCTGTAACCTACAGTTTATATTTATTTCATTGGGAGGGAGAGTTATAAAGCTGCTTCCTGACATACAGAAACAGCTGCTAAGCATCTGTACACCCGTCTTACAAAATAATTCAGTAGGAACAAGAGAAATTTGGTTGAGGATGGATGGCTACTAGGAAACTTAGCTATCATGTGAAATTAATGACAAAATTCTCAGCATCCTACTTTTGATGTATTAACAAAGAGAATAATGACAATATTACTTTTATTTTTTAGCCAATATTTTTATTACAATTTGTTTTCTCCAGATTCCTTCCACATCCATTGTTCAAGGTTCAGGCTCAATATACAAGTAATTTATGAAGCCCATTTGGACCACAACAACCCTGATGCAAGATGGTAAGGAATTTTGTATACATTATTATTGGACTTTTTAATAGCAGTTTTAAGTTTATAGGGAAAATGAGCAGAAAGTATGGAGTCCTTATATTACCTTCATTATTAATATCTAATATGGTATATTTGTTAGTTTTGCCTATCAGTATTGGTTCATCAGTTCTATCAGTCAAAGTCTGTAATTTACATTAGGGTTCACTCATTCTGTTGTGCATTCTATGAGTTTTGCCAAATATATAATGGCATATTTTCACCATTAATGGTGCAGTGGCTCATGCCTGTAATCCCAGCACGCTGGGAAGATGAGGTGGGTGGATCACCTGAGGTCAGGAGTTTGAGATCAGCCTGGCCAACATGGTGAAACCCGCCTCTACTAAGAATACAAAAAATTAGCTGGGCACTTGTAATCCCAGCTACTTGGGAGGCTGAGGCAGGAGAATTGCTTGAACCTGGGAGGCAGAGGTTGCAGTGAGCCAAGATGGTGCAACTGCATTTCAGCCTGGGTGATACAGCCAGACTGTGGTTCAAAAAACAAAGAAACAGAAAAAGGATCAAACAGAATAGTTTCACTCTCTTACAAATCCCTTACGCTTCACCCCTTGAATCCTCCCCACTTTCTCTAAACCCTTAGCAACCATTGATGTCTTCTTTGTCTCCTTGGTTTTGGCTCTTCCACTGTGTCATACGGTTGAAATCATAAAATATGTCTCCATTTCAGATGCATTTACTGCACTTAGCAATATGCTTTCAATGTTCATCTATGTTTTGTCATGGCTCGATAGGTTATTTCCTTTTATTGTTGAATAACGTTTCATTGTATGGATGTACCACACTTTGTTTATCTACTAGAGAACATTTTGGTTGCTTAAAAGTTTTGGCAATTATGAATAAACCTGCTATAAACATCGATATGCTGGTGTTGGTGCGGACATATGTTTTCAACTCCTTTGGATAAATAGTGAAGAGCTTGATTGCTGGACCTTATGGTAGGAGTAAGTTTAGTTTTATAAGACACCTACCAAACTGTCTTTCAAAGTGGCTGTACAGGCCACAATAGCACATACTGTAGTCCCAGCTACTTGGGAGGCTGAGGCAGGAGGATCAGTCGAGCCCAGAAGTTTGAGGCTCTAATGTGCTATAATTGTGCCTGTGAGTAGCCACTGCACTCTAGCCTGTACAACATAGCAAGACACTGTCTCTTAAAGAAATTTTTTTAAACAAACAACAATAAAATTTCCCCACAAAGTGGTTGTGGAATTCTGCATTCCCACCATCAAAGATTGAGAGTTCCTGCTGCTCTATATCTTAGCCAACATTGGGTGTCATCAGTGTTGTGGATTTTGGCCATCCTAATAGATGTGTAGAGATATTTTGTCATCTTAATTCACGTTTTCCTGATGACAGAAGATGTGCTGCATCTTCTCAGATGGTTATTTGCCATCTGAATATTCTGTATATCTTCTTTGCTGAGGCTTCTGTTACAGTCTTTGGCCCATTTTAAAAATCAGGTTGTTAGGCCTGCTACAGTGGCTCACACCTGTAATCGCAGCAATTTGGGAGGCTGAGGTGGGCAAATCACTTGAGTTCAAGAGTTTGAGACCAGCCTGGCCAACATAGTAAGACTCCATCTCTACTAAAGATACAAAAATTAACTGGATGTGATGGTGCACACTTGTGGTCCCAGTTAGTTAGGAGGCTGAGTCAGGAGAATTGCTTGAATCCAGGAGGCGGAGGTTTCAGTGAGCTGAGATGCCGCCACTACACTCTAGCCTGGGTAACAAAGCAAGACTCTGTCACAAGGAAAAAAAAAAATGATCAGGTTGTTTATTTACTTACTATAGGATTTTAAGAGTTCTTTGTGTTTTGTCACATGGCTTCTTCAAATATTCTCTCCCAGTCTGTGGCTTGTCTTCTCAACCACTGGATGTTGTCTTTCGGAAAGCAGAAGTTCTTGATTTTAATGAAGTCCAGCTTATAAATATTTATCTCATGAATTGTGACTTTCATGTCAGATCAAAAAAGTTATCACCATGCCCAAGATAATCTATGTTTTCTCCTATGTTATTGTCTAGGAATTTTATAGTTTTTCATTTTACATTATGGTCTGTGATCCATTCCTATTTAATTATTGTAAAGGGTATGAAGTCTTTGTCTAGGTTCATTTTTTTAAAGGTACTATGTCCAGTAGTTTCTGGACCATTTGTTGAAAAGATCATCTTTTTAATATTGTATTTCTTTTGCTTCTTTTTCAACAATTACTTAATTATCATTATCTGGAGCTGGTTCTGGGCTCTCTATTCTATTTCCTTAGTTTTTTTGTCTGTTACTTTACAGTAAGTATTGAAGTTGAGTGGTGTCAATTTTCTAACTTTGTTTTTATTCAATTTAATGTTCACTAGTTTTGATTTTTTGCCTTTCCATATAAATTTCAGAATCAGTCTGTCGATATCCACAAAAGAATTGTCTAAAATTTTTATTGGGATTGCATTGAATGTATAAATCAAAGTGGAAAAAACTGACATGCTCATGATATCAAATCTTCCTATCCATTAACATGGAATATCTGTCCATTTATTGAGGTTTTTTATTTTATTCATCAGAGTTTTATTGCTTTCTTAATTTCAAGCTTCACTTCTATGATTTGGATGGGGTTTGTCCCCACCAAACTATTGTTGAAATTTTATTACCAATGTAATGGTATTGAAAGGTGGTGGAGCCTTTTAGAAATAATTATGTCATTAAATGAATTAATGTCTTTATTGCAAGACAGGGTTGGTTCTCTTGGGACTGGGTTACTTTTCCCAAGAGCAAGTAGTTGAAAAGCAAGATTGTACTCTGTATTTCACATTTTGGCAAGTCTACTTTTCCTTCCAGTTCTCCACCATGTTACGATGCAGCATGAAGCCCTTACCAGAAGCTGAGAGTATTCTGTTACTGCAATGCAAAACAGACTAAGACAAGTTGTTCATTATTGATGCATAGGCAAGAGATTGACATTTGTATATTAATCTTGTATCCTGAAACCTTGCAAAATTGTTCATTAGTTCCAGGAAATTTCAAATCAATTTCTTCCAGTTTTATATAATAACATCATTTTTGAACCAAAATAGTTTTATTCTTCCTTCCCAATCTGTATAACATTACTTACTTTTCTTGCCCTATTTTGTTAGCTAGGATTTCAAGTACAATGTTTAAAAAAGTAATAAGAGCAGTTGTAATTCTTGTCGTAGATCTTAGAGAGTAAGTTTCTAGTTTCCTTCCATTAAGTGTGGTGTTACCTATAGTTTTATTGTGGATAATGTGCATCGGTTTGAGAAAGAGTCCCTCTATTCCTAGTTGACTGAGAGGTTTTTTTTTTTTTTTCATAAATTGCTTTGGATTTTGTCAAAATTTTTTGCATCTATTGACATGATCATGTGGATTTTTTCCTTTTTAGCCTGTTGATATGATGGATTACATTAACTGATTTTTGAATGTTGAATCAGCCTTGCATACCTGTGACAAATCCCACTTGGTCACTGTCTATAATTCCTTATATACATTGATGGATTCCATCTGCTAATATTTTATTGAGGATTTTTGTATCCATTTTCATGAGGTATATTGGTTTATAGTTTTCTTGTGATGTCTTTGTCTGGTTTTGTTATTAGGGTAATGCTGATCTCATAGCATGAGTTTGGATATATTCCCTCTGCATCTGCCATCTGGAAGAGACTGTAGAGAATCATATAATTTATTATGTAATCATTTAATACAATGAATCAGTGAACCCATTGGCCTGGAACTTTCTGCTTTAGAAGGTTAATTATTTATTTAATTTATTTACTAGCTATAGGCCTATTTAGACAAGATCTACATTATTTTGTGAATTTTGGCTTATTGTATCTTTCAAGGAATTGGTCCATTTCATCTAGGTTATCAACTTTGTGGGAACAAAGTTGTTTATAGTACTTTTTGATTATTCTTTTAATACTCATGGGATCTGAAGTAAGGTCCCATTTTGCGTTTCTAATATTAATAACTTGTGTCCTCTCTGTTTTTCCTTAGTTAGCCAGACCAGAGTTTTATTAATTTAATTGACTTTTTCTAAGAAACAGCTTTTGATTCCACTGGTTTTTCTTATTTTCTGATTTTAATTTTTTGAATTTATGCTCTGATTTTTATTATTTCTTTTCTTTCGCTTACTATGGATTTAATTTGCTTTTCTTTTCCTAGTTCTCTAAGGTAGAAATGTGCATTATTGATATCCAATTTCTTCTTTTCTAACATATTTATTTAATATTATAAATGTTCATTTAATATCATAAATTTCCCTCAAAGCATTGCTTTTACCTCATTCCATAAATATCAATAAGTTATATTTTCATTTTCATTTACTTGATATTTTTAAGTTTCTCTTGAAGTTTCTTCTTTGGCCCATGTGTTATTTATGAAAGTGTTGTCCAATCTCTATGTATGTTGGAAATTCTAGTTACCTGTATGTTACTGATTTTTAGTTTATTTTTACTGTGGTCTGAGAGCAGGTATTATTTGAACACTATTTTAAAAAAATTTGTTAAGGTGTTCTTTTATGACCCAGGATGTTGTCTCCCAGGTGTGTAGTTCATAAGAGCTTAAG